>CM046439.1:15161147-15406141 GCA_025506505.1 Flaveria sonorensis
CCTTAGGCTTTGAGTTTAATGATTCGGGGAATTTAAAACCTTCAGGAATTTTCATATAGATGTTACTATCTAGTGATCCATACAAGTAAGCTGTGACAACATCCATAAGACGCATCTCTAAATTTCTAGAGACTGCAAAGCTGATTAAGTATCTAAAGGTTATTGCATCCATAACAGGGGAGTATGTTTCCTCATAATCAATCCCTGGCCTTTGTGAAAAACCTTGAGCTACAAGTCTAGCTTTATACCTTGTAACTTCATTTTTCTCATTTCGTTTTCGTACAAAAACCCATTTGTACCCTACAGGCTTTACGGACATAGGAGTAATAACAATAGGTCCAAACACCTTTCGTTTGTTAAGTGAATCTAATTCAGCTTGCATAGCTCCTTTCCATTTATCCCAATCATGTCTATTTTGACAGTCACTAACTGATTTTGGTTCAGGATCATCATCTCCACTCATGATGTCACTTGCTACGGAATAAGAAAATATTTCATCAATACCTTCCATTTCATCTTGATTCCATAAGATATGTGTGTGACCATAGTTAATTGATATTTCTTTGTTAGTTTCATCCAAATCCTCCTCATGAGAGGTTTTGGTATTAAGCGTTTCATCAAGATCATTCACTTTATTGTCAACTTCCTTTTCATGAGTTTTTCTTTTTCGAGGATTTTTATCCTTGGAACCGATTGGTCTTCCTCGTTTCAAACGTCTCTGAGATTCATGAGCCATTGTGTTATCTATTTGCTTATTTGGAATCTCAACTCGAGCTGGAGCATTAGCAGCTGGTATATGAGACTTAGTAACTCTGCTTGTATCAGTAAATGCATCAGGTAATTGATTTGCAATTTCTTGCAAGTGTATTATCTTTTGAACCTCTGTCTCACATTGTTTAGTTACTGGATCAAGATACAATAATGAAGGAACATACCATGATACATCATTTTCTTGTTTTTTCTTTTCTCCCCCTAATGCCGGGAAAACTGACTCGTTAAAGTGACAATCAGCAAAACGTGCTGTAAATACATCACCCGTTAAAGGTTCAAGATATCTTATGATGGAAGCTGATTCATATCCAACATATATTCCCAACCTTCTTTGAGGACCCATTTTTATACGTTGTGGTGGTGCAATAGGGACGTATACAGCACACCCAAAAATTCTAAGGTGGGAAATGTTTGGCTCATTGCCAGAAACAAGTTGTAAGGGAGAGTATTTAAGATTTGCACTTGGTCTCACACGAATTAGTGATCCAGCATGAAGAATTGCATGACCCCAAATAGACACAGGGAGTTTTGTCCTCATTATTAATGGTCTAGCTATTAGTTGTAGACGTTTGATTAACGACTCAGCTAAGCCATTTTGTGTGTGTACATGAGCAACAGGGTGTTCAACAATAATTCCTACAGACATGCAATAATCATTAAAAGCATGTGATGTGAATTCACCAGCATTATCAAGTCTCACCTTTTAATAGTATAATCAGGAAAATGTGCTCGTAATTTGATAATTTGTGCAAGAAATTTTGCAAATGCTACATTACGAGTTGATAACAAACAGACATGAGACCATCTACTTGACGCGTCTATCAAAACCATAAAGTATCTGAATGGTCCACATGGTGGATGAATTGGCCCACATATGTCTCCTTGAATTCTTTCAAGAAACAGAGGTGATTCCTTTTCAATTTTTACAGGCGAAGGCCTTGTAATTAATTTCCCAAGAGAACAAGATGTACACAAAGGAATTTTATTCGATTGTGGGATCTTTTGATATTTCAATGGGTGCCCATGAGTGTTTTCAATTATTCTTCTCATCATTGTAGATCCTGGATGGCCTAATCTGTCATGCCATAAGTTAAGTGTTTCAGGATCACAAAATTTTTCTTTAACTGCCATATATGCCTGAGGCACATTAATGTGTGTATAATGTAAACCAGACTGAAGCATTGGCAGTTTTTCTAATATTCGATCTTTGCTTATGATATGCAAATATTTTTCACTATCAACAGTCTTTGACTGAGTATCATATCCATTATGATATATGTTTTTAAAACTCAACAGATTTCTTGTTGATTTTGGGGAAAATAAAGCATTTTCTATTATAAGCTTTGTACCATTTGGTAATGCTAAATTAGCTTTTCCCACTCCTTCTATCAGGTCTGTAGGTCCTGATATTGTATTAATGATTCCTTTTGTTGGTTTAAGCTCAAAAAAATATTTCTTAGACCTAAGTATAGTATGTGTGGCTCCACTATCCGCTATACATATATCTGCTTCATTTGTTTGATCTTGCGCTCCAATGATGTTCATTTTAATCTTGAAAGTATAAAAAAAATTAATAAGTGAATAACGACGATATTGTTATATTTTAACGAGAACTTTATTTAATTGAAAGAAAACATTACATGAAGAAAAATACATAATTAATAAATATGAAAACACTTAATTGTTGCATATAACTATTATGGTCAAGCAACATGTGTTTCAGAGTTCCATGTCAAAGTCTGCAGTGTTCAACTCAACGTTGAGATTATCAAAATTATCAACATGGTTCACTTCCTTCTCTTTCCTTTTAAGAGAGGCTTGGTATAGCTCACATAAATGTGGAGCTGTGCGACAAGCCTTTGACCAGTGGTTTGTGCTACCACATCTAAAACAGGAAGTGCCATTGTTTTCGGACCTACCAGCTTCATTCCCTTTGTGTTGGTTAAAATTGTTATTTTGTGGAGCGTGGTAATTGATTGTTCTTTGATTTCTACCACGGCCATATCCACGGCCACGACCACGTCCACGACTATAAAAGTTACCTCGGTAATTATAATTACCCTTGAAAGAATGGTTGCGACCATTAGGGTAACTTTTATCAACAGAGCCACGACCACGACCTCTTCCCCACTTTCTTCCAGAGTTTTTAGTAGCAACATTAACTTCTGGAATTGCTAATGATCCCGTGGGACGAGCTTGATGATTTTTCATCAAAAGCTCATTATTTTTTTCTGCTACAAGGAGGAATGAATTTAAATCAGAATATCTTTTAAACTTTTGCAACCTATATTGTTGTTGCAAGTTTATATTTGATGCATGAAATGTGGAGAAAGTTTTCTCCAACATATCTTCCTCAGTAACATTTTGTCCACAGAATCTGAGGGTCGAGCATATCCTGAACAAAGCAGAGGTGTACTCGTTTACCTTTTTGAAATCCTGGAACCTGAGATTGTTCCATTCATCTCTAGCAGTGGGAAGCAGAACTTCCCTTTGGTGATCAAATCTGCTTTTTAAATCTTTCCATAAAATATATGGATCTTCACAATTTGAATATTCAAATTGTAACATTTCATCAATATGCTTATGTAAAAAGACATCAGCTTTCGCTTTGTCTTGTTCCGAGCAAGCATTTCCCTCTTGTATAGTTTCTAAGACACCCATGGATTTAAGATGTCTTTTTACGTGGGCCGTCCACGGCATATAGTTTTCTCCATTGATATTAAAGCCGGGAATTCAATTTTTGCAATGTTCGACATTTTTGTTTGCTAAACAAGAATTAAGCAAATAGTAAGATAATTATTAGAATCCATATATATCAATAAGCATTGCGATACAATAAAGCGGTAGAGCTATAAACAAATATAAAAATAAGAAAAGTTTAAATTCTTCAGGTGGTAGTTCAGCAATGGGGATAAGAATTAAAATGAGCATTATGGTTGCCAGTACTAAAACCGGGTGTATCATCTTTGAAAAGTTGCCTTGGATAAACTTGAGAAAAGAGATAATCTGTTTATTGAAAATAGGTTGATAGTGGTCAATTTATAGTTTAAAATTATAACCGTTTTGTAACGGCTATGTACAACGGCTATATAACCGTTTATAACGGCTAATAACCGTCGTGTGTATATATCGACAACAGTTTTAAATAAAATAGATAAGTATAATATTATGTTATAAAAACATGTATGTAGTTTATAAAAACAATAGAGAATAAGAACGACAGGTTAGAATAAGACGTTAGTACGAATAAACATAATCAAAATGTTAGTTGTATAAAGTTAGTTGACATATAAAGAAATGTTAGTTGCATAACTAAAGAAAAAGTTAGATGCATAAGTAAATGTTAGTGCATAAGTAAAAGTTAGATGCATAAATAATATGTTAGATGAATAAGTAAAAGTTAGTTGACATAAAATAAAATGTTAGTTGCATAATCAAAAGTTAGATGCATAAATAAAAGTTAGCTTGTTAGTAGTCCCATGGTTATCAAGATGTCCATAATATGATCTCCTTTATGCTTATTTTATTTATCTTAGTTATCTTCTCAATATAAGATATTATATATTATTACTTAATGAAGTCCTTACCTTAATTAATGGATGACTTTGTGCTTTATTGATCTTCTTGATTAGAGTTTAAGAGCTCTCGTGCTGATAACGTGTTATAATATCACAATAATTAACACAAGATTTGTGTTATAACCTTAAGAACTTTAAAGAGAATTGCAAGAGCAAGAAGAAGAGAAATGTATAACTTATGAAAGTGTATACAAGAGGTGCATCTTCTCCTCTACATTGAGGTGGTATTTATACTATAAAGATCAATCATTTTGGTAGACAAGTAAAACTATTTAGCATAGTAAACTTATCTACAAGTTTGACAAAGAGTTCATCCACTTGCTATGGTAATAATTCATAATAGCTTTATATTTATACCAACCATGAGTAATGTGTTTTTGGGTTCTCTTATGATCATTAGGTTTATGCGAAACATATAGTAGCATTGTTAATTTAAAATAGAACTTCCCCCATGAGTTAGCGGTATCGAAAGTGTTGGATTATGTACAGTTTCGATGACTTTACGTTGCCAACTGAGCTATGACCCGTAAGAGTTACACAATGGGCAACGAACATTAAAATCAACTTAATTTTATTAACTGGCATTTACGAACTACATCGGGGTTCTAATAATTTATAAAAGCTATAAATTATATAAGTTGCGGGTTTCGGTTTAATCTTTTGACAAAAACAATGCTGCTGAATTAATTGAAAAAAAGAAGAGTTCCATATTTGTTTTCTTTTTGGGTCGCACACAACAAAAAAAAAACAATTGTCACTTGCAATTAATCAACCGGTTATTGCCGCCGTTTGCGCCGGCAACCACTGCAATTCGTTTGTTCGTAATTCTAGCAATTGTACATTGAAACCTCGGTGTCAAGCGGTTAATTATTAACCACAAAGGTATTATTATCTCATCAGTAGATTATTTATTATTCTGTATTTGCATAGTTTATAACCCAGATCCGGTCGGGTTCACTTTTGGCATTTTAATTTTTACTCCGCTTCGTTAACTATTATTAATTTGATTAACAAATTATCAAAACTGTTTTGATAAATAAACCTAACCAAGATACCACTGAACCCAACAGTGGTATCAGAGCCACGCTTACAACATGCAAATCAGATCCGGTCTGTTAACTGGTTACAGATCACAAACTTTAATATTATTTAAAGTTTCTGATTTATATTATTTAGGGCAATTATATATTTTGATTATATATTTATAAACAAAAGATTGCCCGTTTTTATTTCGATTGTGGTTGACTGGTTGTGATGTGATTTGTTTTTGTTAAAGTTTTTGGTTTTATGGTTTTGGCCCATTTGATGGCTCAAAGTTGTAATAGATTAGGGTTTTCTTTTATTTTTGTATTTCTTTTGTAAATATTATAATATTTGAAGACCCAAGGCCAAACTGGAGACAAGACGAATCAAGGAGTCAGTAGGAGTCCATCAAGACAACTAGATGCACTTAGGTTCATCCATGTGTTTGTTTTGTGTTTTGATCAAGTGACCTGGTTTGATCTTGTTAATTGACTCTAGTGAGATCAAACAATCATATCCATCAGATTTACATATTACTTTGCTATTATGGTTGTTTTATTTTATAATTGTTATAACATCCAACCTAATATCAAACAAATTAAAAATATTTTTTTTACAATCAAAATAAATAACAAGTTTTAGCTTATTTTTACAAGTTGTTAACATATGAAAAAAAATTGGTTGTTTTAAAAGGGATAACCGGATAAGTGTTTTCAAATTCAAAAATTAATTTGAATTTCAAAACTTAAAACTTGATAATTTTAAATTAAAAATTAATTATCTATTTAAAAGGATAACTAGATAAGTTTTCAAAATTATAATTATTTTAAATTTCAAAACTTAAAACTTAATAATTTAAAATTATCAACTTAAAATAGGTTGTCTATCTCGCGACAAACCTAGTTTTAATAAGGTATTAAAACTTGGTGTCCCGAGAGATGAAAGGGTTCGTCATTTCTTATCACGAACTGAATATTGTAAAACTGGCTTTTACAACGCACGTATGACTTAGTTATACGTTGTGTTTGACCCTATTCGATAAACATTAAAATTGGATCCCATAGATAAAATTAGTAGTATATGCCACCCTATTATAAGGAACACTTGGAACATTAAGTGAAACATCAGTGTTTGGAGCCACAACACCGCACTTGATATGTAGTTTATTCTTCTAAGGTGCAAGGGTTTCGTTGACACATCCGGCCCATCCACACGTACCTATTTTAGGATTACTATTACTTTTCTCTCTTGTTACGTGCCACAACTGTCTAGAGAGAAAAGTGGGCATAGATGAGGCTAAACGTATCAATGCATTGACAAGTGTTGTCGTTGCGGCCTCTTACCCGAGAGTTGTGCAATTTTCACAATTGACAAGCGTTGTCAGTCTACCTTATCACTTACTAATGTTGCGTGCCCCGGCTGCCTTTAGTAACTGATCAAGCCTGATTCTCATTCTTTATTCAAAATTACTGTAAATGGGTCATTAATTAAAATAAGGAAATAAAACATCGAAAATACTACTAAATTTATTTTTGCTTGTTTAAACAGATAACTTTAGAAACCAACAACTCCTTCATTCTCAAGATGGCAAAAAAGCTCTATGTTTTAGATAGTGCTGTTCCCAACAAGCCTGAAAATAATACTGCCACTGCCCATAGAACTTGGGAAAAATTTAAAGAGGATGCCGATGAGGTAGCCTGTCTTATGCTAGCCACCATGTCCCTTGATCTCCAGAAGAATATGGAGGACATGGCTGCATTTGACATGATTGAGCAACTTAAGGGCATGTTTCAGAAACAGGCCCGACAAGAGTGCTATGATACCATAAAGCAGCTTATATCCTGTAAAATGCAAGAAGGCTCGCCTGTTAGTGCCCATGTGCTTAAAATGAAAGGGTACATCGACCAAATGGCCAAACTTGGTTATCCTATGCAGGATGAAATGGCAGCAAACTTCATCTTGAACTCCCTGTCTAGTTCTTACGACCAGTTCATAATGAACTTTAATATGAATGCATGGGTTAAGAGTGTAACTGAACTACACGGTATGCTCAAAACTGTTGAGCAAAACATACCAGGTAAGGACAGTCCAATGTTGATGGTACGATCTACTGGTATTAGGAAGGCAAACACCAAGAAGAAGGCTTATAACAGCAGGGGTAAAGGTAAAGTTGTTGCTGCCAAGCCTGCCACCAACAACAAATAGCTAGTTAAAAACAAAGCAACACCCCCTCCTGACGAGCGCCACTGCTTTGAATGTAATAAGATGGGGAACTGAAGACATAACTATCCTGACTATCTAGCCATGCTGAAGGCGAAGAAGGCCAATGGTGAAGGCTCTTCTTCAGGTATTCTGATTTATGTTATTGAACTCTTCACTGTTTCTAGCAACACATGGGTATTTGATACTAGATGTGGTTATCACATCATTAATGTCTTGCAGGAGCCTGAAAAGTGGAAGAAACTGAAACAAGGAGACATGGAGCTCATTGTTGGTGATGAGAAAAAAGTACCAGTTCTTGCAACTGGAACTTATTATCTTTCTTGTCCATATGGCCTTGTAATTACTTTAGATAATTGTTTGTTTGCTCCCGGTTTGACTAGAAACATTATTTCAGTTTCCTTATTATTTGAACAAGGATTCAAGTACGTTTTTAATAAGTCTTTTATTTCTGCCTACTTGAATGATGTCTTTTATTTTGAGGCTAAACCTCGAAGTAGTATTTATGAGATTGATATTCAAACAAAAATAACATATATAATCTTACTAAACGTATCAAATCTGGAATTAACGATAGGTTTCTTTGGCGTTGTAGACTTGGCCACATAAGCAAGGCTCGAGTGAAAAGGCTTCAGTCTGAAGGGGTTCTTGAATCCACGGGACATGAATCTTTTGATGATTACGAATCTTGCTTAGCTGGCAAACTCACAAAGGACCCTTTCACCCTTGTTGGTGAACGGGCCAAGGATCTTTTTGTAACACCCGAAACCTCGGTCAAAATAAAAAGAAAAGAAAAGTATTTTGAAGAAAATAAAAAGAAGGCAAAGATGAGGGGTGTAAAGTCTAAAAGTACACCAAAAAGTCAAAAAGATGTGTATAAGGGGCATGGTCGCCCATGCTCTTTCTGCTGCTGCTGCTACCGAAAGAAAAGAAGAAGAAAGAGCTGAAAACCCTTGTTTCCCTCGGTTTTGAAGAAGGAAGGCTGCATTCTTCGAAGGTTAGTGTGTTTATATGTTAATTGGTTCGGTTTTTATGGGGTTTTCAACCTTAAAACAGATTATTAAGTGTTCTATGTGGTTTGGTGTTTGTTTTGTTTGTTTTTAGGTGTTTGAACTCTAGTGCAGGCAAGTTTGAAGGAGTGTTACTTGTTTGCTGCTATAGGTGAGTTCTAGACCCCAGTTTCTATGTGTTTTAAACTATTTTGGGGCTGAAAATGCATGATTAAAATGTTTTACAACTGATTTATGTTTACCCGTATGTATATATATATATTAGTGCTTATGTTCTATGCTTGTTTATGTGTTATGGTTGCTTAGGATGTTGGGTGTAAGCTTAGAACATATTAGTATGCAGTTTGGGTTTGAATGTAAGTCTGAAACATACATAGCTGATGGTCATGCGCCCAAACAAGGCCCATGCGCCTGGGATCTTAACTTAGAAACGCCCAAACAAGGCCCATACTCCTGGAATTTTTGCCTTAGAAAGATTACGTGGGGCTCATGCACCCCAATAGTGACCAAGCGCCCAAGGTTATGCCTGAAATTGACAAGTGTAAACTCATGCACCTAAATAGTTTCATGCGCCCAACCCTTTGTTCAGGCGCCTAAGTGCTAGTCCATACGCCAGAACAGTTCATGCGCCTAGAATGTAAGCTGGAATGCCCAAGTGTAGGATTCATGCGCCTGAATAGTGTTAAAGCGCCTAAGCAGGGCTCATGCGCCTGCATAGTATCCATGTGCCTAAACACTTAGAAAGTTTTCTGGAATTTTGGGAAATGAGATTTTTAGGGTTTGACCCTGGTTTGACTTGGTGATATTACTTGATTATTTTATTTATGTTTTGGGCTGTTCTTATGTTCATATTTATTATATTATTATGTGACTTTACGTGGTGTGATTTATCCGTAAAACGTAAAGTATTATCATTAAAGAAAGTGGAAAGATTAATGATAATGAGAAGTGGAACATAAAGAATGGAAGAAAGACTTGCAAGCAAATTCACATGAGGTTCACAACCACTAGGTTGTTAGCTCAACTGTGTGCGGTTTAGCTAACCCGTTGGATACACACAGGGTCAATCTTTAAAATTGAGAGGACCCTTGTTGCTGCCTCGGTACTGGAGTTGGCTTCGTGCATCAGTATGGGGTCTATGTGTAGACCTTGGCCCGGTACTAGTTTAGTGCGCAATATCGGGGCATAGCACATTGGTCCAGATTAAGTGAAAGATTAAAATAAAAGTTCGAATGAACGATGATCTAAATGGTAAAAGAAGATAATGGATGTTATCTTAACTATGCGTATGATGTGTGATCACGTACGAATGAAAAGTATATTATTTTAAAGTGTATTTTCGTATACAAACCTTTTAAGGTATTCTAATGTTTTAAAACTAGAACTCACTCAGCAACGCTGACTTTTATGCATTTTCAGTTGGCAGGTAATTTTTGCTGAGGATGGCACTCGGGGAGGCTACTTGTCGGGGCTAGACTGGCATCCGTTCACGCATACTAATATTATTGTTTTGTAATGCAATTAACATGATCTTTTGTAACTATTAACAATTAACAATGTATTTCTTAGCAACAGTTTTTATTAATGAAGTGAATGGCTTTTGATATTAATTCCGCTGCATTGGTTTATTAACTATGAAATGTTTTATGCTATGATTGACCAACTGTGATATCTCCGGGAATGGGGCCTTACAAGTTGGTATCAGAGCCAAAGTTTAAGAGAAATAGGTAAATATTTTCAAAACCTAAACTTAAACTGAGAATGGGATGAATGGAGGGATGCCAGCCCGAGTAGCTACGTGCCATCAGGTGTTTCTTTTCTTAATATCAACCGGTATTATGTGCGTGTGCTATTTGATTTATGTACCTTTAGTAGATTTGGATACTAATGTAGTCAGGATAGGAAATACTCGGGGGATGAAGAGTAAAGTAAGTGGCTAATCACAACTGGCCACTGTAATTAGGGACTTACTATACTTAACATAAACTGAGCTATTACTTTGAATGACCGCGTTGGTGTTTGAATCTTATAGTGTTTAGAGGATGGTTGGGGGAAGATCATCGAAAGCTTCTCGTGGTGGAACGCGGGGGGTTCGTGGCAGGCCACGTAGTACAAGGAACAAGAACAAGACTGCAGAGACGGCTCCTGCTAAGCCTGATCTTTATCACCCGGAGGGCAATGACGAGAGTGCTAATCTGAGAGCCTCGGTGAAGAAGGCAGTGGTGGAGGAGGTTCACCAAGTCATGCAGACGATCCTACCGTCTGTAGTGACTGAAGTTATCTGGGTTGTTAGAGAAGACGAAAGGAAAGAGAAGGAGGAGGAAAGGAGGACGACTGCTGGCAGGAGGGAGAATGTAAGAGGTCGTAATGATAAGGAGGAGCTGAATGCTAAAAAGGGATCCTCCAGTGATGAAGAAGAGGTGGTGGTGCGGGAAACCATGAGGGGATGTAGCTACGGGGCATTCCAATGGTGTAAACCCCCTACTTTTGATGGTAATGGCAATGCTACAGCTGCCCACCGCTGGATAAGGGAGATGGAGGCAGTATTGAAGATCAGTGAGTGTCGGGAAGACCAGAAAGTGATGTTCGCCACTCACTCGTTTGTCGACTCGGCACTATGTTGGTGGGATAATCATGTCCAAGCCGAGGGTGACAGGGCTATCGAGAGAATGAGATGGGGAGAGCTGAAGAAGTTGGTGATTGAGGAATTCTGTCCTCACTGAGAACTCAACAAGATCGAAAGGGAGTTCTTACAACTGAAGGCGGGAACTATGACCCACCCGCAATATACCGCCAAGTTTAACGAAGTGGCGAGGTTGGTGCCGGATCAGGTTACGCCGGGATCGAGGAAGATAAATTGGTACGTTTAGGGACTACCGGCCGACATCCGCAGACATTTAATCACTGCCCAACTGAGCACTTTTTGGTCGGCAATGGATTTGGTGGGAATGTTGTATGATGAAAGGGAAGTAGCGGTGGTTGTGGTGAAGAAGGCGGACGGCGGTGAAAAGAACTGGAGAGGTAAGCGGTTTGGGCGTGGCCGGTTACACCCCAAACAACAAAAGGAGGAGGATGGATGATCGACGGGTGGTGTCATCAGGCCCGGGGTTGAGGAATTGCGACCGATGTGGTAGGGAGCACACTGGTGATTGTATGAGGAGAGTGACTGTGTGCTTAAAGTGTGGGAAGCCCGGTCACATAGCAAGAGATTGTGGAGTGCCAAAGTGCTTCAACTGTGGTGGGACTGGCTACAGGAACTATGAGTGCAAGAAGCCGAGAGCTGAGAGCTCTGGGGCCAAGAAGGGGACTGAAGAAGGTGGACAGAGGGCAAGTGCTAGAGCCTTCACGATGACCCGAGAGGAAGCCCGGGTAGACCTCGACGTCGTGTCAGGTATGTTTCTAGTAAACCAAACTTGTGCCTCTGTATTATTTGATTCAGGTGCTAGTAGGAGTTTCATATCTGCTGCTTTCTATGCTAAGTTTCCTGTTAGTAGTAGAAGTATGGATGAGCCTTTTGACATAGAAACTGCTATTGGTAAGTCAGCCAGAATTTCTAGTATGATTGAAGATTGTGGCATAGAATTAGAAGGCCATAGGTTTCCTGCTATACTATATGTGATGCCCCTAGGAAGATTCGATGTAGTACTAGGGATGGACTGGTTAGCAGCCTATGAGGCAAACATCGTGTGTCGCAAGAAGATGATTAGACTAATTGCGCCCGATGGACGTTCGGTGACGGTCTACGGTGACCGCGTCTCTACGGTTCCGAGGGTGATTTCGATGGCTGTGGCAGAGAAGTGCATAAAGCGAGGATGTAGTGCCTACCTGGCTTATGTAAAGAATGTGGACGTGTCGATACCACAATTGTCTGAGGTGCCAGTGGTGTCTGACTTCCCGGACGTGTTCCCGGAAGATTTACCAGGTGTGCCACTTGACCGCGAGATCGAGTTTCAGATTGACCTGATACCCGGTGCTTAGCCTGTTGCCAAAGCACCATATCGGTTAGCTCTATCTGAGATGAAAGAGCTGATGGATCAGCTACAGGAGTTGATGGACAAAGGGTTCATTCGACCAAGCATCTCTCCTTGGGGTGCTCCGGTCTTGTTTGTTAAGAAGAAAGACGGTAGTATGAGGATATGTATAGACTATCGTGAGTTGAACAAGTTGACGGTGAAGAACATATATCCATTGCCAAGGATAGATGAGTTGTTTGACCAACTTCAAGGTGCCAGTTGGTTCTCCAGGATAGATCTTCGATCTGGCTACCATCAGCTGAAGGTAAAAGAACAAGATATTCCTAAGATAGCATTTCGCACGCGTTATGGACATTATGAGTTCCTCGTTATGTCTTTCAGTTTAACTAATGCGCCAGCTGCCTTTATGGATTTGATGAATCGAGTGTGCCGGCCGATGCTAGATAAATCAGTGATTGTGTTTATTGATGATATCCTGATTTATTCAAAGAGCAAAGAAGAACATACCATACACGAGGTATTGGAGACACTTAGAAGGGAGAAGCTTTATGCTAAATTCTCTAAGTGTGCTTTCTGGTTACGTGAAGTTCAATTTTTGGTCACGTGGTGAATCTTGAAGGAATCATGGTGGACCCGGCAAAGGTTAAGGCGGTGATGCAATGGAAGTCTCCAAAGACGCCATTCGAGATTCGTAGTTTCTTGGGTTTGGCGGGCTACTACAGAATATTTATCCAGGACTTTTCCAAGATAGCCTCACCTTTGAGCAAATTGACGCGCAAGGAGGTGAAGTTTGTGTGGGGTCGAGAACAGGAAGATGCTTTTGAGGAGTTAAAGGCAAGATTAACTCAAGCTCCTGTTTCGACATTACCCTAAGGGAGTGAAGACTTAGTGGTGTATTCGGATGCCTCCTATTCAGGACTGGGTTGTGTGTTAATGCAACATGGGAGAGTAATAGCCTACGCGTCTCGACAACTAAAAACCCACAAGGCCAATTATCCCATGCATGATTTGGAGCTCGCAGTGTGGTCTTCGCCTTAAAGATTTGGAGGCACTACCTGTACGGGGTGAAATACATAATATTTACGGACCACAAGAGCCTAAAGTATTTCTTTGAGCAAAAGGATCTCAACATGAGGCAGAGGAGGTGGTTGGAATTAATCAAGGACTATGACTGTGAGATCCATTACCACCCGGGCAAGGCCAACGTAGTGGCCAACGCCCTTAGCCAAAAGAGAGGCCAGAGTCGATTCGGGTGAAGGCGTATCAGTTGGTGATGACCTCTGACGTGATGACATAGGTCAAGGAATTTTAGAATGAGGCATTGAAGGAAGAACGCCTTAACGTTGAAAGGATGAGAGGTCTAGTCGTGGAATTGGGAGAAAATACCCACGGAGTTAGAACCCACTTTGGGCGGATGTGGATCCCCTGATATGGAGATGAACGGGGGCGAATTATGGATGAAGCTCATAAGACTCGATACTCCATTCACCCCAGTGCTACCAAGATGTATCAAGACATGAAGAAAGATTTCTGGTGGCTGGGAATGAAGCGTGATATAGTGAGTATGTGAGTAAGTGCCTTACTTGCCTGCAAGTGAAGGCAGAACACCATTAGCCATACGAGAAGATCCAGCCATTGGATATACCCGAGTGGAAGTGGGAGCACATCACCATGGACTTCATCACGAAGCTACCCCGTACTGCGAGGGGGCACGACACCATATGGGTGATACTCGACCGTCTGACCAAGAGTACTCACTTCCTACCAATCCGCGAGATGTATTCCTCTGAGAGACTGGTAGATCTGTTCATTAAGGAGATTGTAGCTCGTCATGGTGTGCCGGTGTCTATTGTGTCGGACCGCGACACCCGGTTTACATTGAAGTTTTGGAAAAGATTCCATGATGCGATGGGGACAAGGCTACACATTAGCACGGCTTACCATCCTCAGACAGATGGTCAGTCAGAGTGGACAATTCAGACGCTTGAAGATATGCTCCGAGCATGCGTGATCGACTTTGGAGGAAGTTGGGATGATCACCTACCGTTAGCAGAGTTCTCATACAACAACAGTTATCATGCCAGCATTGGTATGCCACCATATGAGATGCTATACGGTAGAAGGTGTAGAACGCCCGTGTGTTGGGGAGACATTGGGCAGAAAGAGTTGGGAAGTATCGAGGTGATCGAGGCTACGACTGAAAAGTTGGAAAAGATCAAAGCCTTTATGATGACGGCAAAAGATAGACAAAAGTCGTATGCCGACAAAAGGCGTAGACCGATTGAGTTCAACGTAGGTGATAGAGTCATGTTGAAGGTCTCACCTTGGAAGGGAATTATTCAATTCAAAAAGAGAGGCAAGCTGAGCCCGAGATACATATGGCCTTTCCGAATCGTTGCACGAGTAGGGGAGGTAGCCTATCAATTAGAACTGCCTGAGGAGTTAAGTGGAATTCATCCGAAATTCCATGTATCTCATCTGAGAAAGTGCCTAGCCGATGAAGACATGATTGTACCACTGGAAGATATCAAAGTGGATGAACGACTTAACTATGTAGAGCAACCAGTGGCAATCGTCGATCGAAAGGAGAAGAGGTTGAGGAATAAAGTGGTTCCACTTGTGCAGGTGCAGCGGAAACACCAGAAGGGTTCTGAGTCTACATGGGAGACTGAAGCAGAGATGAGACAACATTACCCACAGTTATTCGAAGAGTGACAGGTTTCGGGGATGAAACCTCTTTAAGAGGGGTAGACTTGTAACACCTAAAACCTTGAAAAAAAAAGAAGGCAAAGATGAGGGGTGTAAAGTGAAAAAGTACACCAAAAAGTCAAAAAGATGTGTATAAGGGGCATGATCGCCCATGCTCTTTCTGCTGCTGCTGCTACCGAAAGAAAAGAAGAAGAAAGAGCTGAAAACCCTTGTTTCCCTCGGTTGTGAAGAAGGAAGGCTGCATTCTTCGAAGGTTAGTGTGTTTATATGTTAATTGGATCGGTTTTTATGGGGTTTTCAACCTTAAAACCAATTATTAAGTGTTCTATGTGGTTTGGTGTTTGTTTTGTTTGTTTTTAGGTGTTTGAACTCTAGTGCAGGCAAGTTTGGAGGAGTGTTACTTGTTTGCTGCTATAGGTGAGTTCTAGACCCCGGTTTTTATGTGTTTTAAACTGTTTTGGGGCTGAAAATGCATGATTAAAATGTTTTACAACTGATTTATGTTTACCCGTATGTATATATATGTTTGTGCTTATGTTCTATGCTTGTTTATTTGTTATGGTTGCTTAGGATGTTGGGTGTAAGCTTAGAACATATTAGTATGCAGTTTGGGTTCGAATGTAAGTCTAAAACATACATAACTGATGGTCATGCGCCCAAACAAGGCCCATGCGCCTGGGATCTTAACTTAGAAACGCCCAAGTTCAGGCCATTTGACAAGTGTAAACTCATGCGCCTAAATAGTTTCATGCGCCCAACCCTTTTTTCAGGCGCCTAAGTGCTAGTCCATACGCCCGAACAGTTCATGCGCCCAGAATGTAAGTTGGAATGCCCAAGTGTAGGATTCATGCGCCTGAATAGTGTTAAAGCGCCTAAGCAGGGCTCATGCGCCTGCATAGTGTCCATGCACCTTAACACTTAGAAAAGTTTCTGGAATTTTGGGAAATTAGAATTTTAGGGTTTGACCCTGGTTTGACTTGGTGATATTACTTGATTATTTTATTTATGTTTTGGGCTGTTCTTGTGTTCCTATTTATTATATTATTATGTGACTTTACGTGGTGTGATTTATCCGTATAACGTAAAGTATTATCATTAAAGAAAGTGGAAATATTAATGATAATGAGAAGTGGAACATAAAGAACGGAAGAAAGACTTGCAAGCAAATTCACATGAGGTTCACAACCACTAGGTTGTTAGCTCAACTGTGTGCGGTTTAGCTAACCCGTTGGATGCACACAGGGTCAATCTTTGAGATTGAGGGGACCTTTGTTGCCTCGATACTGGAGTCGGCTTCGTGAATCAGTATGGGGTCTATGTTTAGACCTCAGCCTAGTACCAGTTTAGTGCGCAATATCAGGGGCATAGCACATTGGTCCAGATTAAGTGAAAGATTAAAATAATAGTTCGGATGAACAATGATGTAAATGGTAAAAGAAGATAATGGATGTTATCTTAACTGTACGTATGATGTGTGATCACGTACGAATGAAAAGTATATTATTTTAAAGGGTATTTTTGTATACAAACCTTTTAAGGTATTTTAATGTTTTAAAACTAGAACTCACTCAGCAACGCTGACTTTTATGCATTTTCAGTTGGCAGGTAATTTTTGCTGAGGATGGCACTCGGGGAGGCTACTCGTCGGGGCTAGACTGGCATCCGTTCACGCATACTAATATTGTTGTTTTGTAATGCAATTAACATGATCTTTTGTAACTATTAACAATTAACAATGTATTGCTTAGCAATAGTATTTATTAATGAAGTGAATGGCTTTTGATATTAATTCCACTGCATTGGTTTATTAACTATGAAATGTTTTATGCTGTGATTGACCAACTATGAGGTCTCCGGGAATGGGGCCTTACACTTTTAGCACTTATACATTCTGATATATGTGGTCCTTTCAGAACCATGTCTAGAAATCACGAAAGATACTTCGTTACGTTCATTGACAATTATAGTCGATACGTCTATGTCTACCTAATGAAGCATAGACATGAAACCTTTGAAAAGTTCAAAGAGTTTCAGAACGAAGTAGAAAACCAACTTGGTAAAACTATCAAGGTACCTCGATCAGATCGAGGTGGAGAATACCTAGCATGAGTTCACTAATCATCTAAAAGAATGTGGAATTGTTTCACAGTTCACTCCACCCGGCACACCCCAACTTAATGGCATGAGTGAGAGGATAAATCAAACCCTACTTAATATGGTTTGATCGATGATGTGTAGAACTAACTTACCTCACTCCTTTTGGAGTTATGCTCTTATGACCGCCGCACGCCTTGTCAATCTGGCACCGACTAAGAAGGTAGGTAAAACTCCATATGAGATATGGTATGGGTATAAACCTAATTTGTCTCACCTTAGAGTATGGGGATGTGATGCTTATGTCACCAGTGAGTCTGATGACAAGCTAGATTCTCGAGGCGAAAAAGTTATTTTCCTCGGATACTACAATAGAAGCAGATATTACTTTTACCATCCTGATGCAAATATGATTTTCATCAAAAGGAAGGCACATTTCCTCGAGAAAGAGTTTCTTGATCGAGGAACTAGAAGTAATATTGTGGATCTTGAAGAAATTCGAGAACCACAAATAAGCGCTGATGTAGTCGATGCATCTGAATAATAAGAAATTGTTGTTGATTAAGACATAAACACAAGCGTTCATAGAAGTAGCAGAACTCGTAAAGAACCTGATAGATATCTTTGGAATCTAGAGGGTCCCGAGGTTCTGGTAGTAGCTGATTCTGGTGATGAACCTGCTAACTACAAATCTGTTATCTCAGATTCAGAATCTGTAAAATGGCTAGATGCCATGAATGCCGAGTTGCAATCCATGCGAGACAATCAAGTCTGGGACTTGGTTAACCTACCCCCCAGTTCACGGGCAGTAGGGAGCAAGTGGATTTTCAAGAGAAAAACCAACATGCATGGAAATATACACACTTATAAACCATGGCTAGTTATGAAATGTTTCACTCAAACTCAAGGTATTGACTATGATGAAACTTTCTCACCCGTTGCTATGATCAAATTGATCAGGATATTGCTTGCCATAGTTGCGTACTATGATTTTGAGTTGGTTGTTTTGGCTTCTTTGGTTGCATCAGCCTTATAATCTTCTGATATTACCTTACACTTTTCCATTCGCTTAATATCAATGTCCGTTGAAGGAGATTGAGATTTGTTTAACATGGTATCTTTAGTCATTGGAACACCTCCTTTCTTGGAGTTTTCCATCTTAAAGCGTGTCATTATTTTGTCTATGTATGTGCATTGACTAAGCCCTAGAAGCCGCTTAGATCTATCCCTACATGCATGCACTGAATATACAAAGGTATAAGTGCTTTGGAAGTTTTACACACTACATCAGAAAATACTCTAAGTGTAAAATCTTCCGAAGCCAAAGTCCAAATCTTTCGAAGCCAAAGATGAAGTCTTCCGAAGCTTCAGAGACAAAGTCTTCCAAAGCCATTTTGCTGTGAAGACTGATTTCTTCCAAAGACAGAGAAAGACATGCTTTCTCTGATCTACTTTACATAAAGCTGACACACTTTCCGCTGCAACTCTGAAGACTCACTAACTTGTATGAGTTGGTGAAAAGTCCATGCTTTTGTAAACTGTAGATTAATGTCTTTGTCTGTAACTTTCTACTTTTACACCTGTAAACCTTTTTGTAATAGAAAAAGGATGTGAGCTATGGCATGTCATAGTCACTAGTCAAAAGGCAATCTGCCTTTTGACTTTAGATTGATCTTGTTGTCTAGATTAGTCAATTCCAACTGTCTTTCTAAGTATTGATGGTTGTAGGATGTAGTATAAAGAGTCTCAGGTTCTTGTAATTTAGATATGCTTTTGTAACACTTGTAATAGAACTTGAGAGCAATATACAACAATCCTTGAAAACCATATTTATGTGTTATTGTTGCTTGTTCTGTCTCATTACTTACTTGTGTTTATAGTATCCTCATAATCAAACCCGGTTCCCTATTTGAACTGTTAAGTGTTCCAAGTCTCTCCTCATTGTGAAACTGATTGTGTTAGGCACCCTTACCCGGTCCTGCAATTGGTATAAGAGCATTTCAGGCTCTTGATTGTAAGATCTCACCATTTTTAATCCTCTTAGTTTCACAGTTGACTTAACATCTCAAATGGCACTTATCACAAAAGCTGATATGGAAACCGGTACAATGACAAAGTCCCCACTGATCACTCCTGAAGACTTTGATACTTGGTGTCAAAGAGTAGAAGGCTTTATCAAGTCTCAAGACTCCAGGATGTGGGGGTCTGTTGTCGATGGACCTCATGTACCATCCACCTCTTTAGTTGCTTCTGGTGGTGGTATGATACCAAAGGAAGTGGCTGACTATCCTGATGAAGACTGGAAGAGAATTGATATTGATCAGAAAGCCATGACCGCCCTCCAAATTGCTCTTCCAAACTCTATCTACAGAGGCTTCAAGAAGTGCAAGACTGCCAAGCAACTCTGGGATACACTGAAGCTGATGTATGAGGGGTCTAATGATGCAAAACAAAACAAGAAAGACCTCTTGAAGTAGCAGTTTGAGAACTTCACCTTCAAGACAAGTGAAACCATGACTCAACAATACTTCAGGTATGTTGAGATTATGGATACTCTGGCAGATGTTGGAGTAACTGTTGAGAACAGAGATGTTGTGAGGAAGTTCATGTCCTCTCCTCCCAGACAATGGACACACTATTGTGTGGTCATCAAAAGGACTGAAAACCTCAAGACCCTTACTCTCACAGAGTTGTATGGTATCCTCAGTGGCTACCAGATGGAGATGAACATGCAAAATCCATCTGGTAACTCCAACAACCAACAGAATTTAGCCCTTCATGTGGTTGAAAGGGATTGCAGAGAACCATAGTACCATCTCATCTGCTACCCCAAAAAATCACAAAAGGGTCCTTTCATCACCTTTCTCGAGACATCAAGGGAAGGCTACATACCTGGAAGCCCATTCCAGGAGACAAGCTCTTCAGAAGCTTTTGTGTCTTCTGATGAAAGTTCAGGCAACTTTCTCTTCACCCTTGAAGATCTAAACTGTATCCATCCAGATGATTTGGAGTATGTGTAAATAGTCTAGCAGATGGCTTTTCTCACTCACAAGGCCAACAATTCTATAAGAGGACTGGAAGGAAGTTTCCTAGCAATGCAGCCAGTGGAAAGTTTGGGCTTGATAAAAGTAAAGTGAAGTGTTACAACTGTAATCAAATGGGACACTTTGCCAGAGAGTACAAGGCACCAAGATCAAATGGTGGGCAAGCACAAACAAGGCCAAACTACACTGAAGGAGCTCACTAGAATGAGAAGCCAAGATAGCAAGCCGCAGTTGTTGTTGAAGAAGGAGGCTTTGACTGGAGCTTTTAGGTGGAAGATGCATCTCCAAACCAAGAATTGATGGCAGATCATGATGAAGCCAAGGTATTGGAACATCTCTGTACACCTGAATGTATTGCTAAAGTTAATAGATACAGGTCTTATAACTTAGAGATGAGATCTGATCTTGAGTCCTTAAATATCTTAAAAGCCGATTTTAAAAGAGCTGAAAATGATTATAAACTTATGATAGAAGATCCAGGGAAAACTATTTAAACTCTTAAGCATGGGCACACTAACTAAAGGACTCAAATCAAAGACTCATCTCAAAGTTAACTAAATGCCAGGCTGAGCTTGTGATCAGCAAAGCCAGGGCAGAAAAATGTGTTCTTGAAGAAGATACCTTCAAGAACATAATATCCTCATCCCTATATGTAAAAGTTTATTATCAGAATAAGCAGGGACTAGTATCTACTGAGATAGCTCCTCCACACACTCTATTGTCTATAAGATCTCCAAGGTGTGGAACTTGTGAAGATGTGCTTGCACTCATAGACCCCATTATTGAAGAGGATGAAGAGGAGATAGTGAAGGATGACTCTGAGAAGAGTGAAGAAGATCATCCTAAGAAGGGTCACTATTCTCCTGAGGAGAGGAAAGAGTCTGGAATGACTAAGTCAAAGAGGAAGAACTTGATTAGAAGAGCTAAGAGAAGATCAAAGAAGGTTCAAGAGATCAAGGCCACTTTTGACTCCAAGCAGAAACAAGTGTTTATTTCTGCAGGGTTTGAAGTGGTAAAGTCTGCATCATCTGTGAAGATGAAGATGGAGAAGGAAAGTGATCAAACTTAGTCTTTCTCTCAAAAGAAGACTCCCAGAAGGAAGCAAATGGACTGCATCATATGTGGTAGTACTTCTCATCTGGCTAAGGATTGCATCTACAATCCCAAAATCACTATTTATATGGTCAAAGAAAAGGCTTCTGGGAAGAAGAAGGAAAAGCAAGCTTCGGAAGGAAAATATGTTTCCTTTGAAAGCTCCAAAGTGAAGAAGAAGACAAGTGAGAACTTGCCTTCGGAAGAAATTTTGGTCTCGAAAGAAAGGAATGCTTTCGAAGTACTAAAGCATTCTGTAGTGAAAGTAAGATCTTCCAAAGGTCCAGTATCCAAAACCTCAAAAGTTATTAAAACTTCCAAAGTGTTGAAGGTCAAGTCCAATCTTCCAAAGATGGTGTGGAAGATGAAGAAAGACCTGGAGATTAAGAGTTCTTCATCAATAGCAACTAATGATCCTCAAAGCTTGAATATAGGATCTGTTACTGTTACATTATCTTCAGATCACTTTGAAAAGCCCAAGACCAATGAGGCTTGGGTTTCCAAGTGTAACTAACCACTTCTTTTTAGGCAGGAACAGCTAAGGACCAAGGAAAATGTGTGGATCATTGATAGTGGCTGTTCCAGGCACATGACTGGCAATGGTTCTTTACTTCACAATTTTGAGAAAATTGATGGAGGACCAGTTGCTTTTGGAGGAGATATGGGTGGTTACATCACAGGAAAGGGTATAGTCACAAATGGTAAGCTCACCATTGAGAAGGTAAATTTTGTTAAGGAGCTTGGATACAATCTACTGAGTGTATCCTAATTTTGTGATCAGAGATACAACATGCTCTTTACTGAACATGAGTACATTATTCTCAAGCCTGGGATGGTCATTCCTCAAGAGCATATTCTACTCAGAGCCCCTAGGAAATGGAACATGTACAAGATGGACTTGCAGAAAACATCTCCCTCAGGAGAGGTTTCTTGCTTTCTATCTAAAGCAAATAGTGATGAGTCTTTTCTATGGCATAAAAGAATATGCCATGTAAACTTTAAAAACATGAATAAATTAATTAAGAATGATTTGGTAACTGGAATGCCAAATAAAGAGTTTACAAGTGATGATCATTGTGTTGCATGCCTGAAAGGGAAGCAACACAAAATGTCTCATAAGCCAAAGGAAACGAACTCTATCACTACTCCCCTACACTTATTACACATGGATCTCTTTGGCCCCACCAGTGTAATGAGTTTAGGAAGGACCTCATATTGTTTAATGATCATAGATGACTTCACAAGATTCACTTGGGTCTTTTTCCTTAGAACTAAGGATGAGGCTCCTGAGATCTTGAAAAACTTCAATCTGAAAATTAAGAATCAATCTGATCACAAGGTCAAGACCATAAGATGTGATCAATGAACAGAATTTAAGAACCAAATCCTTGATATATTTTGTGATGAAAAGGGTATTACAAGACAATATAGTGCTACCAAGACTCCTCAGCAAAATGGTGTTGCTGAGACGAGAAACAGGACACTTATTAAAGTTGCAAGAACCATGTTGTCTGACTCTAAACTGCCCATCACCTTCTGGGCAGAGGTAGTTAACACAGCCTGCTATGTACAGAACAGAGTTTTAGTGGTTAAGACTCATGGTAAGACTCCTTATGAGCTATGGTACAATAGGAGGAGACCTTTTATTGGTTTCCTCAGGTCATTTGGATGTCCTTGCACCATCTTGAATACCAAAGATCAAGTAGCCAAATTCGATGAGAAGTCAGATGATGGACATTTTATTTGATACTCTTCCCAAGCTAAGGCTTATAGAGTATACAATCTCAGAACTAGAGTAGTTGAGGAGTCAGCCAATGTGACCTTCAATGAGCACACCCCTAGTGTGAAAGGTTCAGTCCGGATTGACTATTTGATCTTGACTTAGTTACCAACTGTTTTAACATGTTTTGTGAGAGTGTTTCAGGATTTATAGATAACATATCAACAGCAGATCCTAACCTAAGATTTGAGCTGAGAAGACCAAGCAAGATTACTACTTTAGCTCCTTTGGTGACTAACCCTGCAAATGAAGATCCTATTAGCACAAACATGACAAATTTAGCTGATACATCTAAGATGCCTTCAAATTCCAACTCAGAGACTCAAAACTCAAGAGAAGGAGCTTTAAATGTAGGAGGAAATAGAGGTGGTGATAGTGATCAAGAATTTCTTAATGCTGATAACCACTCCATAGAAGACAATTTAAATGATGTCACACACTTATTGGATCAAGTCTCACTTAATAAGTGTGCTGATGTGGTGGGTGACACTCCATGCTAGATCTGAATTTCTCTAATCTAGATCTATCAAATCAACTTGCTGTGATCCCTCAACTCAGGATCCACAAGTCACACTCCACCATAAACATCATTGGAAATGTTGATACAGGGGTGAGAACAAGAGGACAAACCCATGACAAAAATGTTTGTCTATATTCTTGCTTCTTGTCCCAAGTAGAGCCAAAGAAAGTTGATGAGGCTTTCAAAGATGGAAGTTGGGTTGAAGCAATGCAAGAGGAGCTGCTTCAATTCAAAAGACAAAAGGTTTGGAACCTATGTCCTCTTCCTCATAGGAAGACTGTCATAGGAAACAAGTGGGTTTTTAGGAACAAGAAGGATGATAGAGGACTTGTCATCAAGAACAAGGCAAGACTAGTTGTTTAAGGGTACACACAAGAAGAGGCAATTGATTACACAGATGTTTTTGCTCCTGTGGAAAGACTTGAAGCTGTAAGAATATTTCTGGCTTTTGCTGCATCAAAGGATTTCAAGGTCTACCAACTTGATGTCAAGTGTGCTTTTCTGTATGGAATGATTGATGAACAGGTGTATGTCAAACAACCACCTGGCTTTGCAGACCTAGATCATCCTGATTATGTCTACAAGCTTGATAAAGCTCTTTATGGGCTACACCAAGCTCCAAGGAAGTGGTATGAAACACTATCTCAGTATCTCTGTCACATGGTTACAAAAGGGGTACTATAGATGGAATTCTCTTCATCAAAGGGACAGGGAATGACTTAATGCTGGTTCAAGTATATATGGATGACATTATCTTCAGGTCAACTAATCCAAAGGTCTGTAAAGACTTTGAGAGGCTGATGAAGAATAGATTTGAAATAAGTGCCATGGGGGAACTAAATTTCTTTTTGGGAATTCAAGTGAAGCAAGTTGACAATGGCATCTTCATAAGTCAGTCAAAGTATATACAAGACATACTTACAAGATTCAACATGACTGAATGTAAGGTTGCTAAGACACCCATAGCCAGAAACCACTCCCTAAGACCTGATCTTGAGGGGGAGTGTGTGGATGAACATCTTTATAGGGCTATGATTGCGTCTCTTATGTACCTAATGTTAGGTTCAGTGGTATCTTGGTTAGGTTTATTTATCAAAACAATTTTGATAATTATTAATCAGATTAATAATAGTTAACGCAGCAGAGTAAAAATCAAAATACCAAAATTGAACCTGACATGATCTAGGTTACAAACAATGCAAATACAGAATATTAATAATCTACTGATGAGATATAATATACCTTGGTGGTTAATAATTATCCGTTTGAGACACCGAGGATTCAACGATTAATTGCTAGAAACAAACGAACATGAGCCGGGACACGACTAGATGGTGCGGGTCGCGATCGGGATCTTGGATTTGTGTTGTTGTCTACGATCGGAAGAAAGAAAAATTGTATTTTCTTTGTTCACCGTCAATTAAGGTTACAATATATATGTGATGCTTTTGGGGTTTGTAATCAAGAGATAAACTAAACACTAATGATCCTTATATATTGATAATTAATATTAACCTATTCGCGGGCCCTGGTCCCGGTCAGATTAATATTAGCCCATGTGTCAAACCAAAAACCCGAAACAATAACGTTTAACACTTAAACGTTTTTGTTAAATAATTTATACTTTTATAAATTATTAAACCCGATCTAGTTCGTAAACGCCAATTAATTAAATTAAGTGGGTTTGTAAATCGTTGTCCAAGGTGTAACTCTTACGGGACATAGCTCAATTGGCAACGTCAATCAATCGAACCCGTACATAATCCAACACCTAACAGCCAGTAGGCCTGATATCATGTTTGCCACATGCATCTGTGCAAGATATCAAGCCAACCCCAAGATGTCACACCTGGTTGCTGTCAAAAGGATTCTTAGATATCTCAAAGGTGCTCACAAGCTTGGCCTTTGGTATCCAAAGAGTTCTGATTTCAATCTGTATGCTTATACAGATATTGACTATGGAGGTTGCAACATTACTACAAAGTCTACATCTGGGGGATGTCAATTCCTCGGTAGAAGGATTGTCTCATGGCAATGCAAGAAACAATCCTGTGTCTTTGCATCAACAGCTGAGACTGAATAAATTGCTGCTGGAAGTTGTTGTGCTCAAGTGCTTTGGATTCAGAATCAGATGCTGGACTATGGATTCAACTTCAAAGAGACTCCCATCCACATAGACAACAACAGTGCTATCTCCATTATAGAGAATCCTGTGCAGCACTCAAGGACAAAACACATCAACATCAGGTATCATTTGATTAGAGATAATTTTGAGAAGAGATTAATCAAACTAGTCAAAGTTAACACAAATGAATAATATGCTGATCTGTTCACTAAAGCTTTTGATGAACAAAGATTCAAATATCTTGTATCAGCTATTGGGATGATTAACTTTGGGTAGATTTTCTTAAAAACTTAAATCAACTTTATTTCTAAAACCTATGTGTCCTAAGTTGTCTATTTTATCACCTGCATAAGCCCAGTTTATTTCAGAAATTTTTTTTTATGATATTCCTTTGATTTTTGAAAATTTCTCAAACATATTTTCCTTCGGAAGATTTCAAGTTGACTTCGGAAGAAATTTATGTTTTCAAATCAAATAACTACTTATAAGAAATTTACCTTCGGAATAAATTCTGAGAATATCTTCCGAAGCTTAAATAAGCTTCTAAGTACTTGCATGTATTTGAAGGACAAATATCTTCTGAAAGCAATTAAGTCTCAGAAGATTTATTCTCTTTAGAATAAAACTCCCAAGTCTTAATATCTTCCGAAATCAAATATGTGTCGGAAGAAAAACTCTCCAAGTATTTTTTCTTCCGAAGCCAAATTTTCACGACTCTTAAGAATATCTTTTGAAGCCAAATTGTCTTCGGAAGTTTTTTCTTAAAAACTCCCAAAGCTAAATTACCTTTCGAAGATTTTCAACTTCCAATATAACTATCTTTTTAGGCACTTTTTCAGAGGTGGGACCGACATCTGAATTTCAAAGTTTATCCTTTTGCAATAACTTTGTTTCAAATCCATTTCATATATATTCTTAAGCGGTTCCCCCTCTTCTCACTCTCCTCTTAATCTACATTGTTCTCTAACCTAATTTCACCCACAAACCGCCTTCGTTCTTATCTTCCTTCATCACAAAGATACTTAAAATGGCCAACCTTGACCGCAAAAATCAACTCGATTTTTCTATGCATCTTCACAGGCAACATATTTCTCTGTTAGACTCTGAGAAAGATCCAGGTTTCTCAGAGGTTTGTCATTACCTTTCTTTGACCAACTACTTCACCTCCCTCGCCATTGATCCTCCTCTATATGAGGATCATTTGTTGGAGTTCTAGCAGACCTACAAAGAGGTCACCATGGACGGGGAGAAGGCACTGTCTGCCACAGTGCAGGGGAGGACAATCTTCATCACTCCGGCCATCATAAACACACATCTTCAACTGGATGATGTAGAAGGTGACTTGTCCTTCCCCAAAGCTACAGTCAACCACTCCTTTGCGCAGATGGGCTATGAGAGTGATTTCTCAGTCAAAACCTTCAGGAAGGGGAAGGTCTCATCCCAATGGAAGTACCTCCTTCATGTTGTCATACACAGCTTGTCAAACAAGCATGGAGGATGGGATCAGATTCTAGAAGACCTCTCCTTCATAGTCCATGGAATGGTTTAAGGGGTCAAGTTTAGGTATTCTCAATTTGTATATACCAATTTGCTTGCTAACCTGGACTCCCTAGAGTATTACATGTTCCCTATATATGTCCAGCACATTCTCAACTGTGAACTGGGCACACAGTTGAGGGGAACAGGTAATATTCTTAAATTGGGACAAATGAAGCCCGACATCTTCAAAATAACAAGGAAGCTAATTGTTGGCTTCTCTGGGGTAGAAACAACCCTTGCCCCAAAAATGTTTGAGCTCATTGCTCAAGGTGGCAACCTAGCAGCACTAACTAGTATTGAACCCACACCTTCTATCTCTTAACCACACATACAGCCCACAATAACCATCACCTACCAGAGAAAAACCAAGCGAACCCCTACACATGCTATTCAGCTTGTGCAGGCCCCCATATCATCAACCTTACAGGAGGAAGTGGACACTCGAGCTCCCACTTCCCCTCAGGAGCAAACCACTTCCATCTCTTATATGATCAGTGCTGAGGTTCCTTATGCTTAGCCTGATGAGCTCACACCCCAAACAGCCTTAAGCCTTCACTCAAAGTCTCCACACTCTAGTGAACAACCTTTCGGGAAAGTTACCATCCCCAGCCGCTGGATCTAAACCAACCAATTCCCAGCCTTGACTTCTATGATGATGAAGACATGGCATTCAGCGAGTACCATGAGTCTCTCTTCTCCACACCTAATCAAGGAGAGATGAGTACTCCTGACTCACCCAGGTCTATCCTACATCATTCACCTGTCACTGAGGTGGATCTCCCTGAACCTGTTCAGGAGATCCATATAGAAGAGGCTCTCACTTCAGTAAGTGATTACATATTTAAGACCTCAACCATGGCAACCAGGCCTTTTGACACTTCTCTTGAAGCTATCATAAGGCAGGGGAAATCCAACAGCCAAGAACATTATGCTGGTGATGATAATAAGGATCTTGGTCCAATTCTCTCATCCCCCCATGATTCTTCTGATGAAGATGAGGGGAGTCTAAAACTAAAGGTGCACACACTGACTAAAACTTGCACCTATTTAGTCTCTAAGATTAGTCACCGGGAATCTCAGGGCCACAAGAACCTGTGAATGAGACAGACTCAAGGGCCAACAACTTGAGATCACTGATCTCAAGGGCCAGCTAGCTGAGAGACCACCAAGACGAACTCAACCAGGTCCACAAGAACCTGTGAATAAGAAAGACTCAACCCCCAGCTCACTTATGCAAGAAGGTGATGCTACCAAAAAGGGGGAGAAAGTCCAAACAGTCATAGAACCTGGGAGTTCCTCTTAGAGTATGGACATAGAGGATTCACCACCCTCTCTTGCAATAGTCCATACTCAGCAACCTCCTCAAGTCTACATGGATGTAGACTCTCTCATTCAAAGTCTATTAAAGGATGGTATACCCAGAGCCATGTCTACCCCATCACCCCACTTTGAGAACCCAATCATAGGATGGAGGTATGACATAGAAAGAAGAGTTCTCATCATCTCTAGAACTCAGGGTCAACAAGAAACTTTCAACTTTTCAAACTTGAGTTTCTATAAGTGCATAAATCAGGTTGATCTTCCACTTGTCAACCCAAGCCAAAACAATAAAGTTGGAAGACTAGCAGACTGGATACAAGAAAGGGTGCTAGAAGAGTTCAAGATAAGATCAAGAGTATATAGACAGAGGATAGCAGATGAGATCTTTGGTCAACTAAATGTTGAGGTGGACCCTGAGATTAGATTCAAAGGGAAAACCTTGACTGAAGGCCCAGAGGTTGATCCTGTGAACCTTGAGATAGGATCTCCTTCTGAACCCAGTACCCTCAGTGAAGCACCAGCTGGTGATGGTACTTCACAACCTCTCTCTGGCCAGAGCTTGACTGCTGAACCAAGCAATGAAGGCCAAAGCTCTCTCCAACCTGAGTCACCAAGGCCTGTGCGTGACAAAAGGAAGAGGAAAATGACCTCTGAGGAGTTAGAGGAGGAGAAGAGAGAGAGGAAGAGGAAGCTAAGGGGAGAGAGTTCAGGAGGGTCCTCAGGCTTCATTCAAGCTGCTATTCGAGCTGCCCCCAGACCAAACACTCAAGATGATAAGTTGAGGGCAGCTAGGCTAAACTACCTGGGGACCAGGAACTATAATGTTGATGAACTCATATCTCTCCCTTTAGAAGAGTTGAATGAGCTGGCTGACACTGAGCTGTCAAAAGAGAGGAGGGAGGTAGAGGATGCAGCATTGCTCCTTAAGATTAAGGAAGAAAGGAGACTGAAAAGGCTCTACAAACTTTCTCATGTCCTCTCCCTAGTTCAAGAAAGTCCTGAGACGGAGACTATGGCACAAGCATAACCTCAGGTAGATAGCGAAGCTGAAAGAATGAATATGATCAACTACCTGAGTGCCACAGGACTCTATCAGGCAGCTGCACTTCTTCCCTTATCCTTTGAGTACATAGAGTTTGAATATCTGAAGGAGCTGGAGGAACAAGCCACAAAAGAAAGAAAAGCTGCTAAGAGAAAGCTAAGGGAAGAAGCTGCAAGGTCAAGAGCCATCATCCACAAAATCCAAAAGAAGTCTGAAGATAGAAAAAGGATGATGAGCTTCTTGAAGCTGTACGAATTCTCCGAAAGGAGGCTTGGTCCTATGTCTCTATCCACCATGGATGAGCATATAAGAGTGATCAAGCAGAAGATTAAAAGGGGAGAGCTTGTAGACTTGCATTCTCCACCAAGTCCAGCTCAACCTGAAGTTGAGGTGAAGGTTGAAACCCTTAAGACAACACAACCTGATCCTAGAGCTGCATCTCAACCAACTTCATCTTCTGATCCGCAACAGGGTTCTTCTCTCTCTCCATCTGAACCTGTGAGAGAAGAGATCCCAACTAAGAGGGGCACAACAGAACAATCTGGTGCTGAAGACCAGTCCTCTCAGTTGAAAACTTCAAAGATGAGGAAAAAGATGGCCAGAAAAAGTGTTTCAAAGAAGAAGAAAATCAAGGCATCCAACTCCACACCTCAGGATAAGTCAGAGCATCCTGAGGAAGTGCATGAAGAGGCTGCTCAACTAACTCCTATTCAAGTAGAGCCTCTTGCCATTGGAAGACCCATCTTGTCCTGAAGTTTTGCTGCCAATCCGGACAGATGGTATGTCATCAGAGATCAAGGAGGTCAAGATGTCTAATTTTGGCAAGACATGCTTGATCTTCCTCTACATGATCTCTATTACATGAGAAGATACTATGAAAGTCTAAAGGATCCTGACCAGATGATGAAGAGAGGCTTGGTCTTGATGCTAATGAGGACTATCAAAATCTGAAGTACTTCTTTGTTTTGGTAGCATCAGCCTAGGGGGAGTTTTTAAGGTAATATCAGAAGATTATAAGGCTGATGCAACTAAAGAAGCCAAAACAACCAAAGGTCTTCCTGCATGGATGCACTGAATGTACAAAGGTAGAAGTGCTTTAGAAGTTTTACACACTACATCAGAAAATACTCTAAGTGTAAAATCTTCCGAAGCCAAAGTCCAAATCTTCCAAAGCCAAAGATGAAGTTTTCTGAAGCTTCAGAGGCCAAGTCTTCCGAAGCCATTTTGCTGTGAAGACTGATTTCTTCCGAAGACAGAGAAAGACATGCTTTCTCTGATCTACTATACATAAAGCTGACACACTTTCCGCTGCAACTCTGAAGACTCACTAACTTGTATGAGTTGGTGAAAAGTCCATGCTTTTTAAACTATAGATTAAGGTCTTTGTCTGTAACTTCCTGCTTTTGTACCTGTAAACCTTTTTGTAATAGAAAAGGAAGTGAGCTATGGCATGTCATAGTCACTAGTCAAAAGGCAATCTGCCTTTTTACTTTAGATTGATCTTGTTGTCTAGATTAGTCAATTCCAGTTGTCCTTCTAAGTATTGACGGTTGTAGGATGCAGTATAAAGAGTCTTAGGTTCTTGTAATTTTGATATGCTTTTGTAACTTTTGTAATAGAACTTGAGAGCAATATACAACAATCTTTGAAAACTATATTTCTATGTTATTGTTGCTTGTTCTATCTCATTACTTATTTGTGTTCATAGTATCCTTATAATCAAACCTGATTCCCTATTTCAATTGTTAAGTGTTCTAAGTCTCTCCTCATTATGAAACTGATTGTGTTAGGCACCCTTACCCGGTCCTGCAAAAAGGTTCCATATGCTTCAGCGATTGATTCCATCATGTATGCTATGTTGTGCACTAGACCTGATGTCTCGTATGCTTTAAGCATTACTAGCCGTTATCAGCAGAACCCTGGCTTTGCCTATTGGACTGTAGTTAAGAAAATTCTGAAGTACTTGAGAAGAACTAAAGACATGTTTTTAATATTTGGAGGAGTTGAAGAACAACTCACCGTAAGATGTTACATTGATGCTAGTTTTCAAACTAACCGAGATGACTCTCGCTCACAATCTGGTTTTGTATTCACACTCAATGGTGGAGCTATCTCTTGGAAAAGTTCCAAGCAAAGTGTGGTGGCAAATTCCACCACTGAATCTGAATATATTGCAGCATCAGATGCTACAAAGGAAGCTGCTTAGATGAAGAAGTTCATAGCCGATCTTGATGTGGTTCCAAGTATTCAGCGCCCAATCAAGATATTCTGTGATAACACAGGTGTCATTGATCAAGCCAAAGAGACCAGATCTCATCACAGGGCCAAGCATATTTAGAGGAAGTTTCACTATATACAGGACATAGTGAAACAGGGAGACATTGTGATACAAAAAATAGACACAGATAAAAACCTAGCAAGCCCGTTTACTAAGCCCATGACTCAGGACAAGCATGATCTGCATAGGGATGCGATCGGGCTTAGATTAGCTAGTGATACGTTTTGATTTAGTATTTGGATGTACGAACTGTTAACAGTTATACTTTTGAATTCATTTTCATTTAGTGATTTAAGTGCAATTATCAATCTTATAACTGTGTTCGATTTTAATACGTTTAATCCATGAATATTGTATTCTAAATTATCCCTAGTCGGTCAGACTTGTGGAAACAATTCTGAATTTAGACTCAAAGAGTTGACTTCTAAATTTAAAGACCTCATTATGAATGACGTTGGATGTAACTCGCCACAAACCATCTTTGTTATAAGATGCTTTGATACTGGTATACTCATTTAGTATCCTTTGACCTTAGATGCATACTAGAACTTCCGTTTACCAGGGGTTATTCTTTGATCACTGTCAACCGCTGTCGCGTAACTGCTAGTCATAAAGGCTTTGGTTGGGAATAATTCTGATGTTCAGTGGGAGTTTTATGTAGTCAATAAGGGATTCTGTACTCTTACATTATATGTAACAGTTAGACATCGTTGCGCCCTCGTTGATTCAAACTGGTGAAGTGTGAGGCCTCACCCAAACTGACTGTGTGTTTTATTGGACCATTTTGAATCTGGATCGAGAACAATAATGATTGAGCTCCATATGAGAATCAATCTCAATGACTCAATTGATGTCTTTTACAGAAAGGATAAATGACTATGATTACCATAAGTCTATTATCTTGTTATAGTAAGGTGCTACTAAAACAAGATCTTTTGGTTAATGACTTTAAAGTGTCATATCTTGTTGGGAACAGCCATGTGCAGCTAGAGCGTCGCTGACTGTCTATGTTAAGATTTAATCGAATACCGTCCAAGTGGGAGTCTGTTGGATTATGTACGGGTTCGATGACTTCACGTTGCCGACTAAGCTATGACCCGTAAGAGTTACACTTTGGGCAACGAACATTCAAGTCCACTTAATTTTATTAACTGATATTTACGAGCTATATCGGGGTTTTAATAATTTATAAAAGCAATAAATTATATAAGTCGCGGGTTTCGGTTTAAAAGTGGGCTAACATTAATCTAACCGGGCCTAAGGCCCGCAAATAGTTTAATGTTAATTAAATAGTTGATTAGGTTAACCTAATCAACTTGATATAGATATATATATCCTTGATTAATAGGAATAGAGGGGATGATCCTTTTGACAAAAATGCATCTGAATTAATTGAAAACAAGAAGAGTTTCATATTTGTTTTCTTTTTGGGTCGCACACAATAAAAAAAAAACAATTGTCGCTTGCAATTAATCAACCGGTTATTGCCGCCGTTTGCGCCGGCAACCACGGCAATCCGTTTGTTCGTAATTCTAGCAATTGTTCGTTGAACCCTTGGTGTCTCAAACGGTTAATTATTAACCACAAAGGTATTATTATCTCATCAGTAAATTATTTATTATTCTGTATTTGCATCGTTTGTAACCCAGATCCTGTCGGGTTCACTTTTGGTATTTTAATTTTACTCCGCTGCGTTAACTATTATTAATTTGATTAACAAATTATAAAAACTGTTTTGATAAATAAACCTAACCAAGATACCACTGAATCTAACAGAAAGGACTCGGTATCATCCTAAAAAACCACTATTAATCAACATCTAGTCTGCCTTTCTTCAACATTCTTCTTTATTTCAGCCATGATCCTCCGCCACACCATGCATTTTTATGCATATATGACAACAAAAAATTGATTAATCCTTGTTACAAGAGAAGAAAATCAAGTTTAACAACTTGAATGTGATATTGAAAGGGAAAAAGGTATTTGATTTCTTTTGTGTTATTAAATAGAAATGAGAATTTAATAAAGCACATTCTATTTGCAGAAGCATGGTGGGTGAGTGAGTGAAGTTTGAAAGTTTTTATTAAAATAGGAGGGGAATGGATGAGGAAAAACAAGAAAGACGAGGAAGGATGGGTTTTGGGTGCATGTTTTGAGACATTTGTATGATTAGCTGAAAATGAGATGGATGATATATATGTAGACCAACGAGAGATTTTGATGAGGCATTATTTCATAAAGAGCATACCTGTAAGGGAATGGTGGATTTTTATATGTATTTTTTATTTCATATAAGGGGTATATTGGTTACTAGATTTAGTAAACCCGTGTATTACACGAGTTGAATAAATAAATTATTAAATATAATAAAATTTTACTTAATTATAAAACGATATTCTAAAATAAGATATGATATAAATTACGTACGAGTAAAAACTATAAGTAATAAAATAACGATATCAACTTTTTAAAATTTTTTTCCAAAAGAAAAAATCAAACATTTTGTATAAGAAATTGTCATTTTTATAAATATCCTTATTATAACTCTCTTTTTTAATTATTTTTGGTTTATTAAAAATCTACTTATTAAAAACACTAAATTTAAAATATTTCATATTTTAAATAAGTTTGATGTTTTAAAAAAATTATTTTATAAAAATTTGTTTCTTTAGAAATAACACTAATAAAAAGATATCTTTCTTAGTTTATTGAAAACCCATTTTTAATCTAAAAAAGACTTAAATAATATTATTTTTAATTAAGGTAATTATTTAATAAGAGAGAAAAACGAGAAAATTTTTATGAGAATAAATATGGTGTTGTCACATGTTTTTTATAGTTACTTTTTTATTAAAATAGAATGATATATAAAAAACCTATGACCAAACGAAATTGAGATGTACGAAATATATAAAGACCAAAAGAGAGATCGACGTTATTTTGTGAAAAGTATACCACTAGGAAAGGGGGGTAGTTTATTTGTATTTATTATTCTTTTCAAATACAAGAATATATTGATTATTTAGAAAAAAAAAACTTTAACATTAACAAAACATAAACATTTATTCTATAGATCAAGCATATGTACAAGTGAGTGAACATTAAAGACGGTGTATTTGTGACTTTTTAAAATATAAAAATAAAACAATAATCGAGTCTTATCACATAAGTAAGCCATGTAAATTTCATAAAATAATTTAAACATATTGTCACACCTGTCCCAGGCGTGGGTTATATGTGATTAATATCAGAACAACATAGCAGAAATTTCAAAACTCATCTTTTCATCGACATATGTTGAGCTATAAAGGACGAAACTACCGAAAACATAGGATTTCAGCACTGGAAGCCAACTGCCGAATCAAGACAAGTGCTGAATTCATTTCTGATCAGCATATGCTGATTATTAACCAACCTTAACATGTCCTCAATTGTTTAAGGTCTTGTGATATATTCGTTTCATTCTTTATGTATGTATTGTGTAACTTTCTCACATATATATATATTTGGCTTTCCCTCACTTGAGGTAAGCCAATCACTCCATAATTAAATTCCGTTTATGGTATCAAAGCCCTGCGATCCTTTACCCTGGCCTTTTCTCCTTCACCTTCCTTCTCGCTCACCTCCATGGCTTCCTCATCTTCCTCTAGTGACGGGTCTATTCCCATGAACACCATCCTTCACATGCTACCAATCAAGCTCTCCCCATCCAATAATCTTGTATGGAAGAACCAAATGACCCCTCTCCTCTCTCTTCAAAACCTTCTTTCCCATGTCAATGGTACTGCCGAAATCCCTCCTCCCACCGTTCTTCAAGGTGACAAACCTTCACCCAATCCGCTCTACTCTCAATGGCTTGCCGATGATCAAAAAACCACCGTTATATGGGTCACCTTAGAAAACACCTACTGCAACACTTTTATCGAACGTATTCATCACCTTCGGGACCAACTTTGCACCTTGGTTAAGGGGTCCTTTACTGTTGCTAATTTTGGTCGCAAATTCAATGGCATTTGTGACCAACTCTCAGCCGTCGGGCATCCGGTTGATGACACTAACAAAGTCCATTGGTTCTTATGTGGGCTTGGTGCTTCTTTTGACAACTTCTCCACTACGTTGGGCTTCGAAACTGTCTCCCGTCTTCCGCAACCTTCTGATCCAAGCGGAGAGTCGTGAACTCTTTCTCCGTTCCATTCATGGCCCTTCAACCCCACCCGTTGCTTTCTCGGTTCAATAAAACAAACCGCTTAGTCTTGCTCGTGGACGCGGTTGTTGGTTTCAGCATGATAGTTCTCCCGGGAGCTGTAGTCGTGGTCGGCGACCTCCTCATTGTCAGTTATGCCATCGCGATGGACATTATGCTAATATGTGCCCGAATCTTGATAACTTTGCTTCCAACAGTGCTCCTCTTGGAAATGAGTTGGCAAAAGCCTTTCATGCTCAATGCCATGTTTCTAATGCGGGTCCTAACTGGTTCGTTGACTCCGGAGCCTCTGATCATATGGTTTCATCTCCAGACCAACTTGACAAATCCACTCCCTATCATGGAAACAATCATGTGACTTTTGGTAATGGTAATTCGCTCCCTATTTCACACATTGGACACACCACTCTTAACAATAAAATACATCTTAAAAAACTCTTAACAATAAAATACATCTTAAAAACATCCTTACTGTTCCAACCTTACAACATAATCTTCTTTCAATTAGTAAGTTAACCAATGATAATGAGTTAGATGTCATGTTTTCTTTTCCTGTGTTTCATATTCAGGACCGAAAAATGAAGCAAGTTCTCGCTCAAGGTCGGTGTGAAGATGGACTTTATGTTCTCCATTCTGGTTCCACTGCCTTGTCTGCAACTTCAAAAACAACTCCCAAAGCATCTTTTGAATTATGGCACTTGCGTTTAGGACATGCTTCATTTGATACTTTTTCTAAATTAAATAAAATGGGTTATTTGTTTGTCTCCTCTATTCTCCCAAAACTGGAAATTTTTTCGTCTTGTGCGTTGTCTAAAAGTCACAAACTTCCCTTTAATAACAATGAAAAACACGCATCCAAACCTTTCGATCTAATACATTGTGACTTATGGGGCCCCTCTCCAGTCGTGTCACATCACAACTATCGATATTATGTTATTTTTGTCGATGATCATTCTCGATTCACATGGTTCTACCCACTAAAATGAAAAAATGAGTTTCATGAGATTTTGTCTATCTTTATAAAATTGTACAAACTCGATTTACAACCCAAATTAAAACCTTTAAAACTGATGGAGGCACAGAGTTTACAAATCATAATGTTCGTACCTTGTTAAACTCAAATGGCACTCTTCATCGTGTCTCGTGCCCTTACACCCCTGAATAGAATGGTTAAGCTGAATGCAAGCATCGCCATATTGTTGAAACTAGGCTTCCAATGCTTTTCAATGCGCATGCCCCATCCACTTATTGGGTTGAAGCATTTAGTACAGCCGTTTACACCATTAGTTATCTACCCTCCAAAATTCTGAACTGGTCCTTACCTTATGAAATTTTATACTCTACAAAACCAACTTATGATAATTTCCGACCTTTTGCTTGTCGGGTTTACCCTTACACGCGTGATTATACCTCTAACACACTTTCACCCCACAGTATCCCATGCATTTTCATGTGCTACAATTCTTAATACAAGGGTTTCAAATGCCTTGATCCATGTACGGATAGCCTTTACATTACGCGTCATGCCCGCTTTCACGAGTATTGCTTTCTGTTTAAGGGTGACAACTTGTCAGTGGATGCTCAATGTCTCCCATTGCACAAGTTCATGGATCCTATTGCTTTAGACCCCCCAACCACTAATAACCCCTCACTTGATACCCAACCTGTGGATTTTTCTCAACCCATGTGAGGCACGTTCTGTTGCCCATTTGTGCCACTGTTCGGCCAAAACAAGCCCACTGGCAGTACCTCGCCCTTGTCCACTAGCCCACCATAATCCATTGGCCCCTTTTTGGATATAAATACCGGCCCAGCCTCAACCACCAACTTGCCCCCACCATAATCCCCTCAGCCTACTAACCACCCTGCAGCCCAGTCCATTACTAACCTTCCTGAAGGCCCACCGGACCCACCTCTCCCCGAGCCCATACAGTCGTCCTCTCCTCAGTTCGCTGTTTTTCATACTAACCCCTCACTCATTGATACGCAATCCACTACCACCAACCCACCTGCTTCCTCTTAACCCAATCCCGATCCCCCTACAACACCTCCTTCAGCCCATGCTTTACACTCAGAACCTACCTTTGGTCATCCTATGGTTACCCTCTCAAAGGCTAGAATTTTCAAACCAAAGCATCATGCTGACCTTACACATACCTCATCACATGTATTAGATAAATCTCTTCTTGCCAGTATCGACCCCAAAGGTTTCAAGTCTGCTGCAAAACATTCTCATTGGCTGGATGCAATAAAGAGTTCACGGCTCTCTCCGATAACAACACGTGGACTTTGGTACCGTGACCGAAGAACCATAATATTGTTCGGTCAAAATGGTTGTTTCACACAAAGTTTCACTTTGATGGGACTATTGATCGACACAGGGCGAGACTTGTCGCTCAAGGCTTCAGTCAAGTACCTGATATGGACTTCTTTCACACATTCAGTCCTGTTGTCAAGGCCTTGACGATTCATGTTGTTCTTGCCTTGGCTGTCATCAACAAATTGCATTTACATCAACTTGATGTAAAAATGCTTTCCTTCACGGCAACCTAAATGAACCTGTGTACATGGAACAACCGCCCGGGTTTGTTGATTCTTTTTTTCCCAACCATCTCTGTCGCCTCAACAAAGCGTTATTTGGTCTCAAACAAGCCCCAAGGATGTGGTTTCATTACTTAAGTGTATTTCTAATGCAAACTGGGTTTACATGTAGCCGTGCAGATACGTCGTTATTCATTTTTAAACGTGATAAGTGTATTATGTATCTTCTGGTTTACGTGGATGATCTAATCCTTACAGGAAATCAGGAAAAGTCATGAGTGACTTTATCAAGGCTTTAAATCATGAATTTTCCATCAAAGATCTAGGACCATTGAGTTACTTTCTGGGCTTAAAAGTGATCTACTCTAACACTGGTCTCTTTCTAAGTCAGTCCAAGTATGCCAAGGACATCCTTGCTTGGGCCAACATGAGTGATTCCAAACCGGTTCACACCCCACTGTCAACGAATGAGAAGTTTTCATCTTATGGGGAACCATTTGCTGATCCATCTCTTTATAGGTCTCTTGTTGGTGGTCTTCAATATTTAACAATAACGAGACCCGATATCTCATTTGTGGTCAACTAAGTGAGTCAATACATGCAACGTCCTACCACCACACTTTTTCAGCAACTCAAACGGATTCTTAGGTATGTGAAAGACTCCTCGACGTATGGACTACCTTTCTCTAGGTGTCCTACCACTTCCATTCTTGGTTACTCGGATGCCGATTGGGCACGCTGCCTGGAGACACGTCGCTCAACATATGGGTATTCTATCTTTCTAGGCGGTAACCTTGTCTCATGGAGTGCCAAGAAACTCCCAACGGTCTCATGTTCGAGCTGTAAGTCTGAATATCAGGCCATGACAAATGCAGCTGCTGAAATTATTTGCATCACCCATTTACTTCATGAACTGCATGCTCTACCACCTGGTAGGCCGACTCTCCTATGCGACAACAAAAGCGCGATGTTTCTCACTCAAAATTCAGTTTCTCATAAACGGGCCAAGCAATTTGGATTATCATTTTATTCGTGAGCTCCTTCTATCGGGAAAACTTCACACATAGTTTATCTCCACCATGCTTCAGGTTGCAGATATCTATACAAAGGGTCTGCCTCGACCTCAATTTGAAGTTCTTCGTCACAAACTAGGTCTTGGGCCGCCTCCCTTCCGCTTGCGGGGGGATATTAACCAACCTTAACATGTCCTTAATTGTTTAAGGTCTTGTGATGTATTAGTTTCATTCTTTATGTATGTATATTGTAACTTTCTCACATATATATGTTAGGCTTTCCCTCACTTTGAGGTAAGCCAATCACTCCATAATTTAATTCCGTTTACTGATCCACTGCCAATCAGCGTATGCTAAACAACTGGCGATCAGTAGTCTACTGAAGATCTGCCGATTGACTACTGCCGATCAATAGAGAACTCCATCATCTGTGGATAACTTGCTACTCAAAACAAGGATGTCTGTGCCAACGACTGCTGTGTTTTACCTTTTGGGGACAACATAGTAATGAAGTTGCCAACTCTGGTACGTAGATTATCTGTTTTGCTGTAGACTTTGAAAATAGAATAGTTTATTCTTATTGTTTAGATTTCTTAGTATAAAACTCCTCACACTTTTATAGTAGAGAAAAGCTTTTCAAGTCGTTTGATTATATCCGCCAAATTGTATTATTTGTACAAAACAGATTAATCAATTGAATACTTTGAAATAACAACTTATGAATTTACATTACCTCAAATTATTATGTTGTGATAATAAGTATCTAATTTAGATTTCATACTCGCTAGACACTAATTAAAGAGGAAGTTCTTGTTAGTCTAATCCAACCCGATCCAATAAGTGGTATCAGAGCTTTGGCTCTTGATTTGCTTGAAGTAATCTTTCAATAAATCACTTGTTTCTTCTTTTGATCACACTATCAAACACCACCTTTCTTCATACCCGTCTACTCTCTCAAAATGACTACTATAGCCATTTCTAGTAAGCATGATTTGGAGAATTGGAACTCAGACGAAACCTCCCATATTTACGCCACATGATTATTGTACTTGGAAAATTTGAATGGAGGATTTCATATGGAATCAAGACATGAAACTCTGGCTCTCAATTCTGAATGGATCATATGTCCCCATGGTCCAAGCTGCTAGTGAAGGTGGAGTCATGATCCCCAAAGATCCTATAAAGTATTCAAATGAAGACTTGAAGAAAATGGATGTGGATTCAAAGTCTCTATGGCTGATGAGAATGAGCATACCCAACAGCATCATGCATGGCTTTGAGAAATTCACAACTGCTCAAAAGTTATGGGAAGCTTTGAAGGCCAGATTCAAAGAAATGGAGGATATGAAAGAAAACAAAAGAGGTGTTTTGGAACAGAAGTTCAAAAATTTGGTTTCATATGGGGAGAACCATGACTGCTACATATCTTAGATATGTTGAACTTCTAGACTCTTTAAATGAAGCTGGAGTGAAGATGGAGAATAATGATGTTCTCATAAAGTTCTTGAAGTCTTTGCCAAATACATGGATGTTTTATACTGTGTCCATCAGAAGAACTGAAAATCTAAAGACAATGACTCTTGAGAAGTTATATGGCATCCTCAATGCTTATAAAATGGAGATGGATGCAGATGAAGAATCAATAGGCAGGTCTTCAAACCCCTCAAAGTCATCAGCTCTCATGGCCCCCATTCATCAGCCAGTTCACTATCACTCCAAATCCCAAAGTCTATCAAACTCCCATGGTGACTCATCAAGCACCAATGATCACTTACCCTACATCTCTAACTGCTAAATCTCAATCATCAGCATCATTCAGCATCACCAACAATACGCCTGATTTGAAAAAGCTTCACTTTAAACAGTTTACCATTGTTGATAAATTTGGCAAGCCCAAGACCATCTCAGCTTGGGTTGATAACTCAACTTAATTCCTATTAAAATACAGGTACACCCAAGAAGCCCAATGTGCACAGTATTGGAAAGAAATCTTACTGTTTAGTTATCATTGATGACTTTACAAGATTTTCATGGGTTTTCTTTTTGCATTCTAAATCTGAAACGAAAGTGATAATGGAACAGAATTTAAAAATGCTAATATTGACATGTTTTGCGCCAAAAAAGGAATTGCTCATCAGTTCAGTGCTCCTAGAACTTCACAACAAAATGGAGTTGCTGAAAGGAAAAACAGAACTTTGATTGAGGCAGCACGTTCCATGTTAGCATATGCAAAGATTCTAATCACTTTCTAGGATGAAGCCATATCCACTGCATGTTTTGTGCAAAATTGTACATTGCTTGTGAAAGATAAACAAAAAACTCCTAATGAGTTAATGTTTGGTAGGAAACCTAATATAGATTTTCTTAAATCTTTTGGTTGTCCAGCTAGGAAAATTTGATGCAAAATCTGATGAAGATTTTTCGTTAGATATTCATCGGTTTCAAAAGCCTTTAGAGTTTATAACTCTAGGACAAATGCTATCCTTGAAACATTTAATGTTAAATTTCTTGAAAATTCTTTTCCATCAGTTGCAAATGGTCTAACTTGGTTATTTGATTTAAATTCTTTGTCAAACTCTTGTCATTCTAACTTGTTTGAATTTTCAGGTGAGAAGAGAAATCAATAAGGAGATCTCGGTTCTTTCAGCGATGATTCTGATTCTGATGATATGGATGACTCAAGCCCAGATTATCCATTTTTCTCTTTTCTTAAAGATCCTATATTTCAATCTGAATCAAATATCAACATCAACAAAATCAAGAACATCCCGTTTTAGAAAATTTCAATGTTTCACAACCTATTCCTAATAATGGTCCTGAAATTGTACAACCTCAGTCCGGAACGTCATCGATTTCTGGTGAAATCTTGATTACTTTATCAACTCACCGACTCAAGTTCCAAATTTCAATCCACATACTTCAAACTTATTGCATCAACTTTCCAACTTGAACCAATCTAATATGGATGTTCATGTTCAAGGGAATGAGATTCCAAATTCTCGTATTCACAAGAACCATCCTACATCTCAGATTATCGGTCCATTGAATAAGAGAACAACGAGAAGTCATTCAAAACAAACAAACCTCTGCTTATACACGTGTTTTCTATCTCAAATCATTCCTAAATTCTTCACTGAAGCGTTAAAGGACAGTAGTTGGATAAAGGCAATGCAAGAAGAGTTATTGCAATTTCGCAAACAAGAAGTGTGGACGCTTGTGGATTTACCTGAAGGAGAAAATGCCATAGGCACAAAATGGTTGTTTCGAAACAAGTCAGACGATCGGGGAATTGTTGTTCGCAACAAAGCGAGACTCGTTGCACAAGGTTACACCCAAGAAGAAGGAATAGATTATGATGAAGTATTTGCTCCAGTTGCAAGACTTGAACCAATTCGTGCCTTCCTGGCTTATGCATCATTCATGAAATTCAAGGTGTATCAGATGGACGTTAAAGGTGCTTTCTTATATGGACCAATCACCGATGATGTGTATGTCAAGCAACCTCCAGGTTTTGAAGATTCAGAATATCCTCATCGTGTGTACAAGCTTAGTAAAGCATTCTATGGTCTACATCAAGCTCCTAGAATCTGGTATGAAACGTTATCACAACATTTGATCTAACATGGATACACACGAGGGAAAATTGATCCAACTTTGTTTATAAAGAAGGATTCAGATGATCTTTTATGTGTTCAAGTGTATGTTGATGATATCATATTTGATTCTACAAGTCCAAAATTGTGCAATGAATTTGAAAAAATCTTGAAGTCTCATTCCAAATGAGTTCTATGGGAGAAATTAATTTTTTTCTTGGTCTTCAAGTGAAGCAGTCTGCAGAATTTTTATCAATCAAGAGAAATTCGCTGAAACACTCTTGAACAAATTTAAACTGCAAGATTGTCAATCCATCAGAACTCCAACTGACGTGAATACCGAGATTGAACCTGATCCGAAAGGAAAATCAGTTGACCAAACTCTATACAGATCTATGATTGAATCTTTGATGTATCTTACTGCATCTAGACCTGATATAATGTATGCTGTTTGTGTCTGTGCCAGGTACCAATCTGACCCAAAGGAATCTTATCTAATCGTTGTTAAATGAATATTCAGGTATCTCAAAGGAAAACTGGCTTTAGGGTAATGGTATCCTTATGAAGGAAACTTCGAGTTACATGGATATACAGATAGTGATTATGGGGGATGTTGCTAAGATTGGAAATCTACGACGGGTGGTTGTCAGATTTAGGTCCTAGATTAGTCTCATGGTAATGTAAGAAACAAACAAATGTCTCTGTTACAACCACAGAAGCTGAGTACATAACTGCTTCAGCAGGATGTTCTCAAATCCTTTGGTTACAAAACCAACTGCTGGATTACGGGGTTTAGTTTTCTTAAAACTCCTATTTACATTGATAACACTGCTGCTATGTTTATTACAGCTAATCATGTCCAGCACTCAAAAACAAAACATATCAAGATTCGATATCATTTTCTTAGAGATAACTCTGAAAAATGTTTAATCATTTTGCTTTAAATCACAATTGAAAAACAGTTGGCTGACCTATTTACAAAATCCTTTTTACCAGGTCGATTTGAATATTTGGTCAAGTCAATTGGACTTATTACTCATGTTTAAAAATTAGTTTTGAGTTTAATCAGTTATTTGATTCATAAAAATGATAAGAACCCTCCCTTAGCTTAATCATGAATATAGAGAAACTATCAAAGTTAACTGCCTGATTGTATATATTGTGTGTACATGTTCAATAGAAAATGAAAAAGCAAATACAAAAATAGAAAATTGCAAAATTAAAAGAGAAAATTATAAAACAAAAACACAAAAAATAGAGTTTTTCTTGTTAGTTAATTGTTTAGGACTGAATCTGTCTTTGCAATTTATGAGAAATGATAGATACATTAGTTTTGATCAGTTGCATACTTCAATCGCTACTAAAGTCTGACGTGATCAGATATGATGTGAAGGTAAGCTCATGCAATTATACTGAAAAAGTAAATTCTTGTGATAAAACTAAATCAATCATGCATTCATATTTGTCCATTTTAGTACCAATGAGTAGTGTTGACTTCTCAGATTGATTGCTTCTAAAGTCATAAACTCACACCTGGTGGCGATATGAATAACCATTGAGCTCTAATTATTTAAAGCATCTATTCACTTCTCTGTTATGAGTCATCATAGACCTAAAGTGAAGAGATATCCTTCGTTGAAAGTCATTACAGACCTTGATATTCTCAATTGATGCAAAAGATGCCAATATGCATAATCTGAACATGAGATCTGGTTATAAGTATATGTCAGGTTAACAAGTTGAGAAAAGTGATTTCTTGCATATCTTGATGAAAGTTGAACTCTCTAAGTCTAAGTGTGACTTACATAATGTCATATCTAATCATACCTTAATCAATCCAAGAATTGAGAAAGTAAGTGTGCTGAGTATCTTGCCAAAATCACTCATTTTTTGTCCTTAGATCTCGTGTCTCCTTTGCTGCAGAAATGCTAACTTGGAACACACTTGATCAGGAGTTAATCATTGTTGATTACTATTCATCATTTTACTTTCTTTTAATATGCTGATCTTAACTGATATGATCTTACTGCAGGCATGTGATTCAATTGTATATAGTAGATTTTAATTCTGCTTTATTTTTTATTTCTGCATAATTTTCTGTGTGCAGGCATGTTGAAAATGATTAGTTTCCTCTTCTTGCAAAGTCAAAGAAACTTCTAAGTTTGTAAAACTTAAAAGTTTAGGGGGAGTAAAAATGAAAAAGAGAAAATCAATGGAAAATTTTCAAAATATGAAAAAGATTTAAAAAATAAAGTGCTTTGGATGAAAGGTTAAAGCTGCAAATTCAAGCATGTGTATGAAAGCATGTGTATGATTGATATGTTATAAAAATAAACCTAAAAAAGAATTCAAATTCAGTGGAAAAGCTTCTTGTAAATAAAACGAGACTATTTGTTTTGTAAAAGTTATATAGAGACTAAAATGACGGGAAATTGTTTTTGAAAATAAAATAAAAATAAAATGGTAAAAAAAATTAAAAAATGAAAATTAAAAAATTAAAGTTTGAATGTCAAAAAAAATGCTAAAATTTGAGGGTCATTAATGTAAATTTTGAGTGATAGTAAAAAAAATTGACTACGTGTTGAAAAAATTATGTGTGAACAGTACTAATGTGCTTAAAAAGTGTTCAGATGGATGGTGTGAAAATTTCAAGTGTCAAGACTCATGGAAGCTTTCTCATACACCTGAATAGTACTCATAAGTCTAAATCAGGAGTATGATGAATTTTTGAAAATTGTGCAAGTGTTGGGCGTTTCATTCTATGCTCATGCACCTAAACAGTTGTCATGTGTCTGAAAAACAATTGGTTAAGTGTTGGGCGTATCAACTATGCTCATGCGCCTAAACAGTACCAGACTTTCCTAGTGGTTAGACATTTGAATGTAAAATACAAGTGTTGGGCGTATCAACTATGCTCATACGCCTAAACAGTACCAGACTTCCAAGTGTTAGTCTCATGCGCCTAAACAGTGTTTATGCGTTTGAATAGTGCTCATGCGTCTAAACCTCATGCGCATTCACAGTGCTCATGCATCTGAAAACTTGGTGTAAAATTTAGTCTCATGCGCCTTCACAATGCTCATGCGCCTAAAAATTTACACACACACACACACACACATATATATATATATATATATATATATATATATATATATATATATATACAACATTTGTGTTCTCATTCATTTATTCACTCAAATCCTCTGATATTACACCCGATACTCTCAAACCCTTGAATCATCAGTTCATCATTATCGATTGATTCTGGTTAGTACTTGTGATCGATAGGTATTATCATTGAATCTAAACATAATTTTGTGATTAACATCATCTGATTTCAGTTTAAACTTCAAATTTAACTGGGCGTTTGAAGTCTGTTCAGGCGTTCGAACCCTAGTTGTTCGAAAAATTTGAAATTTGTGATGAGAATGAGTTTTAATAACAAAAATTGAACATTGAACGACTGTTGTAACATGATTTTGAACATATTGTGATAGTCGAATTCAAGTTTCATCAAATTGTGTTCTCGATGATTGTGTGTTCATCAGAAGATTCATATGAACTGCATATGAACAGTCAGTTCATAAATTTTTCATTAAAGATTGTCAAGTTGATCATAAAAATCATTCATTAATCTGTTTTTGAGAAAATTTTAATGAGTCTAGTGTGCTTTAAATCTTTTGAACTTAAAATTGAAAGTGTTCTGCTCTTGAGAGAGTATGTTGAATACTTAGAAAATATTTAAGTATGAAAGTTAGGTTTAAAGATTTAAAACATGCTAATTCAATTAAAATTTAATAAATATTCAAGTTACATGATGCATTACTTGATTATCATGAATTATGTAAATCAAACTTGTAACCAATATACTCTTGTTCATGTAATGAGATATATATAAACACTTGGAAAAATTTTAAGTGTTTTGGTTCAAAAATGATAAATCACAATTTGTTTTTAAGTTTTGCAAATTCAAATGTGACTAACTTTCTTTGTTTTGTGCATACAGATGACAGAGCTTAAGTTTGAACCAAAGCATAATTTCGCTGCTTTCTTAACGAAGATGTTTAAAAAGCTTCTGGATACGAAGAGATGATCAGATGCTTATTAAGGACTAAGTATGTATATGCTATGTGTTCACAGCCAGTCATATATGCTCGGTTAATCAAAAGATTTTGGAATACTACTGTGATTGAAAGAGATGAAGAAGGAATGAAAGTGCTTAGAGGATTTGTTACCAATGATCGTATGGTTGAAGTGTCTGAGCAATCTATTAGAGAAGCTCTCAGACTGGGTAACAATGATGCACAAGATTTGGCTGAACTCTCATTTAATGAGTGTAGAGAAACATTTATAGCCATGGGTCATCCTGACCATTTCCAAAGAAATAGTATTTCAGAGCAAGAGTTTACAACCATTGGAAACTTCTTTGCTATATCTTTCAGCACGGAATGTCTAAAAGAAGTGCCGGATGGAATTCATTCCTGGTAGACATTGCATCTCCAATAGTTGCCATAGCCACTAATAGAAGATTCAATATGGCTAAATGGATCATGAATGGTTTCATTTTTAATTTGGAGAAGGGAATTAGAAATAAGTACTTAATGTATCCAAGATTTCTTCAGATGATTATTAATGAAGAACATCCAGATTTCCATGCTTGTGGAGTGGGTGGAGAAATATTACTTTTGGAGCATATGACTGAAACTGCTTACAAGAGACTTGCTATTATTACTGGTGCACAAAATGTTCCTATGTTTGAGTATATGAGAGCGGTTGCAAGGGATGATGTGAATATAAATGAAGATCATTTTCATCTAATTGAGGACGAACCAGTTGATCCAAATGACTTAATTAAAGAAGTTCCTCAAGAAGCATCTGAATCTGAAGCTGATGAAGAAAATGAAGATAATGGTGACACTAATGATGAAGAAAGTTCATCTTCAAGTAGTGATGATGATGATGATAATGATGGTAATGATGAAGTTGGTGAAGTTAATAAAGGTGTTAATGAAGATGATGATGATGATAATGAAGATAATGTTAATGAGTTATTCGATATGAATGAAGAAGATGTTGTAGCTAATGTAAAACAAGAAGTTGAGTATGATGTTCAAAATGTTAAAGCCTTTGAATCTGTATTACCAGATGAAGTGGAAAGGTTGAGTCAACATGATACAGTTCTGACTGAGGAAGTGAATACCCAGTAGATAATTGATGAATTGAAAGAAGAGAACTCTAATCAGCTTAAGGTAATTGAGAAGCTGAGATATGAGAATGAAAAATTGAAAAATGAATTGTTAAAGAAAGGGTTGATAATTGCTAAACTTGAAGAAGATAAAGAGTCAAATTTAAAAAACTTTGAAGTGATACTCAAAGATTATGATTTAATGGAAGAAAAATTCAAGAAGTTGAAAGAAGATCATGTTAAATTGAAAGAAGAATTTAAAGGTATGAAAGATAGTTTGAGATCCCAATCACCTGAATTAGTTATTGTATCTGAAGTTCAATCGATCGATGTTGAAAGAATATCTGAGGCTGATAAAGGGAAGAGAAAGATAGATGATATAGATGTGTCAGTTTTAGCTGAATCATCATCTAATCCTATGTCTAAAATACAAAAGATAGTATCTGAGCCTTTGATTCATGAAAGTGAAGAAGCTGAAGCTCAAGAGCTCTAGATGATTTAGAACCAGAATTCTCGGATGCGTGGTATGATGTAGTGTTAGAAGAAGAAGATATTGATGAAGTTGCTTATTCTCATATTGAGGCTATTACTGAAGATATTCCTATTGATGTTGATGACAAGTATAATTATCTGGTTAAGAAGAAGTACAAGAGAGTATTTTTAGATGGTCTCACTATGTCTCAAATCAATGAAGAATATGAGAAATGCGTAATTGCTGAATCTATAGCTCCAGTGGATCCTGATGAAATTATTGTTGAACACGAAGAATGGAATCCAATGCATGAAAGTATTAATATTGAAGAGCTTTCATCATCGGAATTACATCATCCTGATCCAAAGAATATGACGACCGTTGAGCTGAGATTATGGTTGCAATCAAGAAATTATCCACGAAAGAACTTAAACCGATTGTAAGCTGAATCATTGAGGAATTTGGTGAGAAGTTTTCAAGAAACTGAAAAACAAAAAAATAGAATGATTGTTCTTGATATGGATAATCCTCAATGCTTGGAAATTACCAAAAGAACTAAATTCTGAAGCCTCAAGAAATTAAACAGATGGAATTGGTGAGAAGCAGTCATGAAAAGAGAAAGGAGTTGATGAAAATGTTTCCAGAAATTGAGAAACAAGCTTATCATGTGTCTATTGATAAAAAACAGTTATGGAATAAAGCAAGAACAACTGGTGATCTAGTGAGGAATGTATTACAAAAAGGCCAATCAATTTCTGAATTGCTAAATGCAATGATTGTGCCAGATACTAAAAAGAAAGTAAAGATCATTGTATGGAAGTACGATTAGGTTTTTGATGCATTTTTGATTAAACGTGTAAATGCTATCTGTGATGTTTATCATTTTTACACGAGCATCATAGAGCTTCCAGTGCAAGATTTGAAGGAATTAAACAGTTATAAGTTAGGGTGTGTATACCAATGTGCCCAAGATATATTTGTAAGACATTATTTAAAGGAAGCCTTATAGTTTGCTTTGAACATGTCGCATAATAAACTTCAAACAACAATTCACTCATAGCAGTGGACTAAAGTCATTACATGAATGTTGTCAATATTTACAACAATTAAAAATTATTTTAGCTAAAACTTAACTCTATTATCATCATAATACCAATCTTGAAAGATTCAGGTAGCTCCACCAATTATGACAAGCTACCATTCTTTATTTTATCATAATATCTGTTAAACTAATAAGTATATAAAGTCAATATTACTAAGTTAGGGTTGAGCAAGCAGTCAAATATTTTAGCATATCAGTCACTAACAAAATTTAACTTTTATCATTTATTTTATCACCAATGGTCACTTCTACATTAATTGTCATTTTACCTTTTTTGGTCATTTAATACTTTAATAAGTGTCATGATTTAGAATTTTCATCATCTTTACTTTAACTTTGACTTTATCTTTATTTTTGAGCTTTTACTAGTACGACGCTCATTTAGTAGGTAAGCATACTCATGTATAACTCATGTTAGGTTTGAGCAAGCACAAGGTAAGGCCCTATCATTTGAGTGTGTACCAGACATAACTCCTGTCAGGGTGTGCGACCTTAAGCTAAAGCCTCTATCATATGAGTGTGTACAAGACATAAGTCCTGTCAGGTGATTCTACATAAGGTGCAACTCATTTCATGTGAGATGACACAAGGCACGTACCTCTAGTGATATCACTTATTCTAGATTTTAAAATTTTGGTTTTTAACTTTACAGGCTGTAAATTATTATTATTATTATATTATTATTATTATTATTATTATTATTATTATTATTATTATTATTATTATTATTACTACTACTACTACTTAATATTATTATTATTATTATTATTATTATTATTATTATTATTATTATTATTATTATCATCATCATCATCATCCGTATTTTATCTTTTATCTTAAGTTTGGATAAAAGAGTAGAGTTTATGGTAATGAAACTTGAAAAGACTTAGATTTTCACTTTACTTCAGGGCATTAAAAAGGTTGTGTCGGTCCTATTATATAAACATATATATACGTGTATGTTTTCTTAATGAATCTATCTGAAATCTACCTATTATCATTTATGACACTTGAACTCACACCAATTTAATAGGGATAAACATCAGTAGTCACTTGTCTAAAAGCCCACCAACACATACATGTATTATGCGTTCACGTATGCCTATATGTATGTACATATATATTCTCACTTCAATATTTTCAACACAAAAAGTAAACAAAAGAAAGTTTTGTATTCTTTCATGAATACCATACAAGTGATTGAGAGGTAACATTTTTTACCCTTAACTTCTTACAATTTAAAATTTTTGGTGTTTTTCTCGCCTGTATGTTTTATATTTCTAACTTTAAAATAATATTTCATTTATAAACGGATACACAAATGAATATTAGGTGACATTTTGATCTTTTACTAACTTTTTTCATTGTAAGGTTATATTAAAAGGCTGATGCAACCAAAGAAGCCAAAATAACCAAGGAGCTTCCTGCATGCATGCACTGATGTACAAGGTAGAAGTTACTTCGAAAGTTTTACACTCATCACAAAAATTATTCCAAATGTAAAATCTTTCGAAGGCAAAGACCAAATCTTCCGAAGCCAAAGATGAACTCTTCCGAAGCTTCAAAGACAAAGTCTTCCGAAGCCAATGAAGTGAAGACTGATTTCTTCCAAAGACAGAGAGGACATGCTTTCTCTGATCTACTTTTCCATAAAGCTAACTTACTTTCTGCTGCAACTCTGATGACTCACCAACTTATACAAGTTGGTAAAAAGGTATATGCTTTAGTAAAATATAGATTATGGTCTTGAGTTTGTAACTTCCTACTTTGTACCTTTTATCCTTTTATAATATATTAGGATGTGAGCTATGGCATGTCATAGTCACTAGTCAAAAGGCAATCTGCCTATTGACTTTACATTGATCTTGTTGTCTAGATTAGTGTTTCCAGCGGCCTTCAAAGTATGGCCGGCTGTAGGATGTAGTATAAAGTATCTCAGGTTCTTGTATTTCTTTTTATGCTTTGTAACACTTGTAAAAGAACTTGAGAGCAATATACAGCATTCTTGGAAACCATATTAGTCTGTTTTTGTTTTTAGTTCTGTCTTATTTACTTGTGTTCTTAGTATTATTTACATAAACCTGGTTCCCCATTTGATCTGTTAAGTGTTCTAACACTCTCCTCATTGTGAGACTGATTGTAATGACCATCCCTTAACCGGTCCTGCAATTGGTATCAAAGCTTTTCTAGGCTCTTTATTGTAAGATCTCACCATCTTAAATCCCTTCAGTTTCAGAAAACAGTTAACAACTTAAATGGCAGCTATCACAAAGGCTGATATAGAAACCGGTACTATGACAAAGTCTCCACTAATCACTCCTGATGACTTTGATACTTGGTGTCAAAGAAGAAGGCTTCATCAAGTCTCAAGACTCCAGGATGTGGGGATCTGTTGTCTCTGGACCTCATGTACCATCCACCACTTTAGCTGCTGGTGGTGGTGGTATGACACCAAAGGAAGTGGCTGATTATTCTAAAGAAGACTGGAAGAAGATAGACGTAGATCAAAAGGCCATGACCACCCTCTACACTGCTCCTCTAAACTCTATCTACAGAGGCTTCAAGAAGTGCAAGACTACCAAGCAACTATGGGATACACTGAAGCTGATGTATGAAGGGTCAAATGAAGCAAAAGAGAACAAGAAGGACCTCTTGAAGCAGCAATTTGAGAACTTCACCTTTAAGGCAGGTGAAACCATGACTCAACAACACTTCAGGTATGTTGAGATTATGGATACTCTATTGGATGTTGGAGTAACTCTTGAGAACAGGGATATTGTGAGGAAGTTCATGTCCTCTCTTCCTAGACAATGGACACACTATTGTGTGGTTATTAAAAGGACTGAGAACCTCAAGACCCTTACTCTCACTGAGTTGAATGGTATTCTCAGTGGCTACCAGATGGAGATGAACATGCAAAACCCATATGGTAACTCCAACAATCAGTAAAGTTCAACCCTTCATGTGGTTGAAAGGGGTTGCAGAGAAGTACAGCATCATCTCATCTGTTACCCTGACAACTTATAAAGGGGTCCTTTCATCACCTTCCTGGAGACACTAAGAGAGAGCTACATCCAAGGAAGGCCATTCCAAGAGACAAGCTCTTTACAAGCGTTTATGTCTACTGATGAAAGCATAGGCAACTTTCTCTTTAACCTTAAAGACCTAGACTATATCCATCCAGATGATCTGGAGTACATGGAAATAGTCCAATAGATGGCTCTTCTCACTCACAGAGCCAAGAAGTTTTACAAGAGGATAGGGAGGAAGTGTTATAACTATAACCAAATGGGACACTTTGTTAGAGAGTGCAAGGCACCAAGAACAAGTAGTGGCCAAGCATAAACCAGACCAAACTACACTGATGGAGCTCCCCAGAATGAGAAGCCCAAGCAGCAAGTTGTAGTTGCTGTTGAAGAAGGAGGCTTTGACTGAAGCTTTCAGGTTGAGGATGTATCTCCAAACCAAGCACTAATGGCAGATCATGAAGAAGCCAAGGTATTAGAACATCTTTGTACACCTGAATGTATTGCTAAAGTTAATAGATATAGGTCCTATAACTTAGAGATCAGAACTGATCTTGAGTCCTAAACATTTTAAAAGCTGATTTCAAAAGAGCTGAAAATGATTACAAACTTAGAATAGAAGATCTTAAGAAAACAATTTCAACTCTTTAGCATGAACATACCAACTACAGGACTCAGATAAAAGATCTCATCACTAAGTTAATTGAAATCCAAGCTGAGCTTGTGATCAGCAAAGCCAGGGCAGAAAAATGTGTTCTTCAAGAAGAGACCTTCAAGAAGATGATATCCTCATCCGTGCATGCAAAAGTTTGTTATCAGAATAAGCATGGACTAGGATCTACTGAGATAGCTCCTCTACACACTCTATTGTCTGTAAGATCTCCAAGGTATGGAACTTGTGAAGATGAGCTTCCCCTTATAGACCCTGTAGATGAAAAGGATGAAGAGGAGATAGTAAAGGATGATTCTGAGAAGAGTGAAGAAGATAATCCTAAGAAGGGTTAGTATTCTCCTGAGGAGAGAAAAGAATCTGGGATGACCAAGTCTTAGAGAAAGAACTTGATCAGAAAAGCCAAGAGGAAATAAAAGAAGTCTCAAGAGATCAAGGCCACTTTCAACTCTAAGCTAAAACAAGTGTTTATCTATGCAGGATTTGAAGTGGTGAAGGCTAAAGACTCAACTATGAACTCTAATACCAGGAGTTCTAGTTCATGTCCAACTCATTCCAGCAAAGAGAAGAAGGCTGATCAGCTGTGTACAACTGCTACACAGCCTGAACCATCCAGTTCCAAGAGCAAGCCTCACCCTAAGAAGCTTGCTGCATCATCTGTGAAGATGAATATGGAAGTGGAAAATGATCAAGTTTAGTCTTTCTCTCAAAAGAAGACTCTTAGAAGAAAGTAAATTGATTGCTTCATGTGTGGTAGTACTTCTCATTTTGCTAAGGATTGCATCTACAATCCTAAAAGTACTATTCACATGATCAAAGTGAAAATTTCTAAGAAGAAAGAAAAACTAGATTCGGAAGGAAAATCTTTTCCCTTAGGAAGCTCCAAGGTGAAAAAGAAAACAAGTGAAAACTTGCCTTCTGAAGAAAAATTGGTCTTGGAAGAAAGGAATGCTTCCGAAGTACTGAAGCCTGCTGTAATGAAAGCAAGATCTTCTGAAGGTCTAGTCTTCAAAACTTCTGAAGTTATCAAAACTTCTGAATTATTGAAGGTCAAGTCTAATCTTCCAAAGATGGTGTGGAAGATGAAGGAAGATCAAGTGACTAAAAGTTCTTCATCTACAACAGCTGATGTAACTAAATCACTTTGATAAGCCCAAGACTAATAAGGCTTGGGTTTCTAAATATGACTAAACACTTCTTTCTTGTGTAGAAACAGCTAAAGACTAAGAGAAATGTATGGATTATTAATAGTGGTTGTTCCAGGCACATGACAAGCAATGGCTCCTTGGTTCAAAATTTTGAGAAAATTGATGGAGGGCCAGTTGCTTTTGGAGGAGATGCTGGAGGTTACATTACATGAAGGGGCATGGTCATAAATGGTAAGCTCAGCATTGAAAAGGTAAACTTTTTCAAAGAGCTTGGGTACAATCTACTGAAAGTGTCCTAATTTTATGATCAGAATCATAACATGCTCTTCACTGAGCATGAGTGCATTGTTTTCAAGCCCGGGGTGGTCATTCCTTAAGAGCATATCCTGCACAGAGCCCCCAGAAAAGGGAAAATGTAGAAGATAGACTTACAGAAAACATCTCCCTCAGAAGTTTCTTGCTTTCTATCTAAAGCAAATAGTGATAAGTCTTTCCTATGGCATAAAAGAATGTGCCATGTAAACTTTAAAAACATGAATAAATTAATTAAGAATGATTTGGTAACTAGAATGCCAAAGAAAGAGTTTACAAGTGATGACCACTGTGTTGCATACCTGAAAGGGAAGCAACACAAAGTGTCTCACAAGCCAAAGGAAAGGAACTCTATCACTACGCCCCTACACTTATTACATATGGATCTCTTTGGCCCCACCAGTGTAATGAGTTTAGGAAGGACCTCATATTGTTTGGTGATCACAGATGACTTCACAAGATTCACTTGGGGCTTTTTCCTTAGAACTAAGTATGAGACTCCTGAGATCTTGAAGAACTTCATTTTGAAAATTGAGAATCAATATGATCACAAGGTCAAGATCATAAGATGTGATCAAGGAACAAAATTTAAGAACCAAATCCTTGATTCATTTTATAATGAAGAAGGTATTACAAGAAAATATAATGCTCTCAGGATTCCTTAGCAAAATGGTTTTCCTGAGAGGAGAAACAGGACACTTATTGAGGCTGCAAGAACCATGTTGTCTGACTCTAAACTTCCCATCACCTTCTGGGCAAAGACAGTCAACACAGCCTGCTATGTGCAAAACAGAGTTTTAGTTGTTAAGACTCATGGTAAGACTCCTTATGAGCTGTGGCATAAAAGGAGACCATTTATTGGTTTTCTCGAGTCATTTGGATGTCCTTGCACCATCTTGAATACCAAAGACCAGGTAGCCAAATTTGTTGAGAAATCAGATGATGGATACTTTATTGGATACTCTTTCCTCGAGTATACAATCTTAGAACTAAAGTAGTTGAGGAGTCAGCCAATGTGACCTTCAATGAGCACACTCCTAGTGTGAAGGTTCTGGTCCTGATTGGCTATTTGATCTTGATTTAGTTACCAACTATTTTTACAAATCTTGTGAGAATGTTCCAGGATCTACAGGTAACTTAACAATAGGAGATCCTAACCCAAGATTTGAGCTGAGAAGATCAAGCAAGCATACTACCTTAGCTCCAGTGGTAACTAACTCTGCAAGTGAAGATCCTATCAGTAAAAACATGACAAATTCAGTTGATACATTTGAGAAGCCTATGAATTCCAGCTCAGAGGTTCAAAACTTAGGTGAAGGAGCTTCAAATGTAGGAGGAAATGGAAGTGGTGAAAGTGATCAAGAATTTCTTGATGCTGATAACCGCTCCATAGAAGACAACATAAATGATGTCACACACTTATTGGATCAAGCCTCTCTTGATAAGTGTGCTGATGTGGCGGGTGATACTCTATTGCTAGATCTAAATTTCTCAAATTTAGATCTTTCCAATAAACTTGTTGTGATCCCTCAACTCAGGATCCACAAGTCACACCCTACCATAAACATCATTGGAAATGTTGATACAGGGGTGAGAATAAGAGGACAAACCCATGACAAAAAAATTTGTCTATACTCTTGCTTCTTATCCCAGATAGAGCCAAAGAAAGTTGATGAGGCTTTGAAGGATGGAAGTTGGGTTAAAGCAATACAAGAGGAGCTGATTCAATTCAGAAGACAAAAGGTTTGGAACTTATGTCCTCTTCCTCAGGGGAAGACTACCATAGGAACCAAGTGGGTTTTTAGAAACAAGAAGGATGACAGAGGACTTGTCATCAAGAATAAGGCGAAACTAGTTGTTTAAGGATACACACAAGAAGAGGGAATTGACTACAGAGATGTTTTTGCTCTTGTGGCAAGACTTGAAGCTGTAAGAATATTCTTGGCTTTTGCTGCATCCAAGGATTTCAAGGTCTACCAACTTGATGTCAAGTGTGCTTTTCTATATGGGGTGATTGATGAAGAAGTGTATCTCAAACAACCAGCTGGCTTTGCAGACCTAGATCATCCTGATTATGTCTGTAAGCTTAATAAAGCTCTTTATGGGTTGTACCAAGTTCCAAGAAAGTAGTATGAGACACTATCTCAGTATCTTTGTGAACATGGCTACAAGAGGGGTACTATAGATGGAACTCTCTTCATCAAAGGAACGGGGAATGACTTAATGCTGGTTCAAGTATATGTAGATGATGTTATCTTCGGGTCAACTAATCCAAAGCTCTGTAAAGACTTTGAGAGGCTGATGAAGAATGGATTTGAAATGAGTGTTATGGGGGAACTCAATTTCTTTCTAGGAATTTAAGTGAAGCACGTTGACAATGGCATCTTCATAAGTCAATCAAAGTATGTACAAGACATACTTACAAGATTCAACATGACTGATTGTATGGTTGCCAAGACACCCATAGCCAGAAACCACTCCCTTAGACCTGATCTTGAGGGGGAGTGTATGCATGAACATCTGTACAAGGCTATGATTAGGTCTCTTATGTATCTGACATCCAGCAGGCCTGATATCATGTTTACCACATGCATCTGTGTAAGATATCAAGTCAACCCTAAGATGTCACACCTGGTTGCTGTTAAGAGGATTCTTAGATATCTCAAACGTGCTCCCAAGCTTGGCCTTTGGTATCCAAATAATTCTGACTTCATTCTGTATGCCTATACAAATAGTGACTATGGTGGCTGCAACATGACTGCAAAGTCTACATCTGGGGAATGTCAATTCCTTGGTGGAAGGATTGTCTCATGGCAATGCAAGAAACAATCCTATGTGTCTGCATCAACTGTTGAAGCTGAATACATTACTGCTGCAAGTTGCTGTGCTCAAGTGCTTTGGATTCAAAATCAGATGCTGGACTATGGCTTCAACTTCAAATAGACTCTCATTCATATAGGCAACAACAGTGCTATCTCTATTACAGAGAATCCTGTGCAGCACTCATGGAGAAAACACATCAACATCAGGTATCATTTGATTAATGATAATTTTGAAAAAGGATTAATCAAACTAGTCAAAGTTAACACAAATGAACAATATGCTGATCTGTTCGCTAAAGCTTTTGATGAACAAAGATTCATATATCTTGTATTAGCTATTAGGATGATTAACTTAAAATAGATTTTTATTAAACTTAAATCAATTCTATTTCTAAAAACCTGTGTGTCCTAAGTTGTCTATTTTATCTCCTTCATAATCCCAGTTTATTTTGGAAGAAAATCATTAAAATGATATTCCTTAGATTTTTGAAAAATTTTCCAAACATATTTTCTTTCGAAAGATTTCAAGTTGTCTTTGGAAGAATATTATGTCTTCAAGTCATATACTTATTATAAAAAATTTACCTTCGGAAGAAATTCTGAGATATCTTCCGTAGCTTAAATATGCTTATAAGTGCTTACATGTATTTGAAGGACAATTTTCTTGTGAAAGCAATTAAGTCTCAGAAGATTTATTCTCTTTAGAATAAAACTCCCAAGTCTTTATCTCTTCCGAAACCAAACATGTCTCAGAAAGAAAAATTTTCTTAAAACTTCCGACATTCGGATTTCAAGAAAACTATCTTTTTTGGCACTTTTTCAGAGTTGTGACCGACATTCGGATTTCAAAGTTTATTCTTTTGCATTAACTTTGTCTCAAATCCATTTCATATATATTCTCTCTCAACGATTTCCTTCTTTCACTATCTTCTTCATCTGCAAATCTTCTAACCTAAATTCATCCACAAACCGCCCTTGTTCTTATCTTCCTTTATAACAAAGCTACCTCAAATGGCTAACCCTGACTGTAGAAACCAACCTAGATTTCTCCATGCATCTTCACAGGCAACATAATCAAGTTACTCTGTAACACTCTGAGAAAGATTCTGGTTTCTCAAATGTTTTCCATTTCCTTTCTTTGTCAAACTACTTCACCTCCCTCACCATTGATCCTCCACTCTATGAGGATCAACTTTTGGAATTTTGGAGGACCTGCCAAGAGGTCACCATGGATGGGGAGAAGGCACTGTATGCCACAGTGCAGGGGAGGACAATCTTCATCACTCCAGCCTCCATAAACACTCACCTTCAGCTGGATGATGTAGACGGTGATTTGTCCTTTCCAAATGGGAGAGATGAAGCCCGGCATCTTCAAGACTACGAGGAAGCCAATTGTTGGCTTTTCAGGGGTAGAAACAACCCTTGTCCCAAAAATGTTAGAGCTCATTGCTCAAGGTGACTACCTAGCAGCACCAGCTAGTGTTGAACCCATACCTTCTACTTTCTAACCACCTATACAGCCACAAAAAAGCTTCACCTACCAAAGAAAATCCAAACAAACCCCTGCACATGCTACTTAGTTTGTGTAGGCCCCTATATTATCACCCATATAGGAGGAAGTGGAGACTAGAGCTCCCACTTCTCCTGAGGAGCAAACCACTCCCATCTTACCATGATCGATGTTGAGGGTCCTCATGCTCAGCCTGATGAGCTCACAACCCCCACAGCCTTAGGCTTTCACTCAGAGTCTCGAAACTCTAGTGAACAACCTTCAGGGGACAGTTACCATCCCCAGCCTCTTGATCTAAACCAACCAATCCCAAACCTTGAATTCTATGATGATGAGGACATGGGATTCAGTAAGTATTGTGAGTCTCTCTTCTCCTCCCCTGCTCAAGGAGAGATGAGTACTCCTGTTTCTCCCATGTCTAGCCTACGTCATCCACCTACTACTGAGGTGGATCTTCCTGAGTCTGCTCAGGAGGTCCATATGGAAGAGGATCTCACTTCAGCAAATGACTACATCATTAAGACCTCAACCATGGCAACCCAGCCCATTGACACTTCACTTGAAGCTGTCATGTTGTAGGGTAAATCCAGCAGCCAAGAATAAAGTGCTGGTGATGAGGAAGAAGACCTTGGTCCTATTCTCTCATCCCCCCATGATTCTTTTGATGAAGATGAGGGGAGTCTTAAACTAAAGGTGCAAAAACTGACAAAAACATGCACCTATTTAGTCTCAAAGATAAGTCACCTGGAATCTCAGGTGACTCTCTTACAAAGGAGGGTCAATGACCAGCAACTTGAGATCACCAATCTCAAGGGCAAGTTAGCTGAGAGACCACTTAGGAGAACTCAACCAGGTCCACAAGAACATGTGGATGTGACAGACCCAACCCTAAGCTCACCTATGCAAGAAGGTGATGCTACCAAAAAAGGGGAGAAAGCCCAAACAATCACAGAACCTGGGAGTTCTTCATAGAGTATGGACTTTGAGGATTCACCACCCTCACTTGCAATGGTCCATACTCAACAACCTTCTCAAGTCTATATGGATGCGGACTCACTCATACAAAGTTTTTTTGAGGAGGGTATTCCCAGAGCTATGCCTACCCCATCTCCTCACTCTGAGAATCCAATCATGGGATCGGGGTATGACACTGATAAAAGAGCTCTAGTTATCTCTAGATCTTAGGGTCAACAGGAAATTTTTAACTTTTTCAACCTGAGCTTCTATGAGAGCATCTATGTAATTGATCTTCCACTTGTCACCCCAAGTCAAAATAGACAAGCTGCAAGATTAGCAGATAAGATTCAAGAAAGGGTGTTTGAAGAATACAAGCTGAGGTCAAGACTATATAGATAGAGGCTAGTAGGTAAGACTTTTGATCAACTGGATATTGAGGTGGACCCTAAGATTAGCTTCGAAGGGAAAGCCTTGACTGAAGGCCCAGAAGTTGAACCTGTGAACCTTGAGACAGGAACTTCTTCAACACGCATTACCCTCAGTGAGGCACCAGCTGGTGAAGGTGTTTCACAACCTCTCTCTAGCCAGAGCTTGACTGCTAAACCAAGCAATGAAGGCAAAAGCTCTTTCCACCCTGAGTCACCAAGGCCTGTGAGTGACAAAGGGAAAAGAAAACTGATTTTTGAGAAGATTGAGGAGGAGGAAAGAGATAGGAAGAGGAAGCTAAGGGGAGAAAGTTCAAGAGGGTCTCTAGGCTTTATGGAAGCTGTCATCAGCGTTGCCCCTAGGCCAAATACTCAGGATGATGAGTTGGGGGTAGCCAGGATAAAGTACTTGGGGACCAGAAACTATAATATGGATGAACTACTCTCTCTCCCCTTAGAAGAACTGAATGAACTGGTTGATAAGGAGTTGTCCAAGGAGAGGAAGGAGGCAGAGGATGTAGCATTGCTCCTCAAGAACAAGGAAGAAAGGAGACAGAAAAGGCCCTACAAGCATGCTCCTACCCTCTTATCAGTTAAGGAAAGTCCCGAGAAAGAGGCTGTGGCAACTAAACAACCTCAGGTAGACAAGAAAGCTGATAGACAAAACATGATCAACAACCTGAGTGCCACAGGACTCTATCCGGCATTTGCACTTCTTCCCTTATCATATGAGTATGTTGAATTTGAGTATCTCTGGAACAACAAGTCATCAAGGAACAAAAGGCTGCTAAGAGAAAACTAAAGGAAGGAGCTGCAAAGTCATGAGCTATCATCCAAAAGAGCCAATGGAAGTCTGCTGATAGACAAAGGGAGATGAGCTACTAGAAGCTGTATGGATTCTCTGGAAGGAGGCTTCGTCCAATGTTTCTATCCACTATGGATGAGCACATCAAGGTGATCAACCAGAAGAATAAGAAGGGAGAGCTTGTTGACTTGCATTCTCCACCAAGTCCAGCTCAACTAGAAGTGGAGGTCAAGGTGTAACCCCCTGAGACAACACAACCTGGACCTAAAGCTGAATCTCAGCCAACTTCATCTTCTGATCCATAGCAGGGTCCTTTTCACTCTCTTTCTGAAGCTGTAACAGAAGAGAACCCAACTAAGAGAGACATAGTAGAACAACCTAGTGCTGAAAACTAGTCCTCTCAGTTAAAGACTTCAAAGAGGAGGAAACGGATGGCCATGAAGAGTGTTTCCAAGAAAAAGACAAAGGCATCCACCTCTACACCTTAGGATGAGTCAGAGTATCCTAAGGTAGTGCAAGAAGAGGCTAGTCAACCAACTCCAACTCAAGTAGAGCTTCTTGCAACTGGAAGACCCATCTTGTCCTGGACTGTTGCTGCTAATCCAGACAGGTGGTATGTCATCAGAGATCAATGAGGTCAAGATGTCTATTTTTGGCAAGACATGATTTATCTTCCTCTATATGATTTCTATGACATGAGAAGATATTATGAGAGTCTGAGGGATCCTAACCAGATGATGAAGAAAGGTATGGTCTTAATCCGAATGAGGACTGTCAACATCTGAATAACTTCTCTGTTTTGGTAGCATCAGCCTAGGGGGAGTTTGTAAGGTTATATTAGAAGGCTGATGCAACCAAAGAAGCCAAAACAACCAAGGAGATTCCTGCATGCAAGCACTGATGTACAAGGTACAAGTTACTTCGGAAGTTTTACACTCATCACAGAAATTATTGCAAGTGTAAAATCTTTGAAAGCCAAAGACCAAATCATCAGAAGCCAAAGATGAAGTCTTCTGAAGCTTCAAAGGCAAAGTCTTCCTAAGCCAATGAAGTGAAGACTAATTTATTTCAAAGATAGAGAGAACATGCTTTCTCTGATCTACTTTTCCATAAAGCTGACTTACTTTCCGCTGCAACTCTGATGACTCACCAACTTATATAAATTGGTAAAAAGATCCTTGCTTTAGTAAACTGTAGATTATGGTCTTGAGTCTGTAACTTTTTCCTTTGTACCTTTTATCCTTTTATAATATATTAGGATGTGAGCTATGGCATGTCATAGTTACTAGTCAGATCTTGTTGTCTAGATTAATGTTTCTAGCTGGCCTTCAAAGTATGGCCGGCTGTAGGACGTAGTATAAAGTATTTCAGGTCCTTGTATTTCTTTTTATGCTTTGTAACACTTGTAAAAGAACTTGAGAGCAATATACAGCATTCCTGGAAACCATATTAGTCTATACTTGGTCTTAGTTCTGTCTCATTTACTTGTGTTCTTAGTATCATTTACATAAACCCGGTTTCTCATTTGATCTATTAAGTGTTCTAACACTCTCCTCATTGTGAGACTGATTGTATTGATCATCCCTTAACCGTCCTCCATTCATGCAATCCAAGTTTTAACCCAATTTTGGTTTTGTTCCTGTTAACCTAATTCATCTTCGGTTGACATCATATCTTTCCTTATTAGTTTTCTTATCGTCTTACAAATCTATAACAATTGTTTAATTCAAAGCATAATCAATTAAACATCATGAACTAGTTGATTAAAATAACAGCATTAATACAAAAGAAATACTTGAATGAATCGTAATTCTAATTTTTTATGCGGCCATGTGGTCCTCTTTTGATAAAAAATTAATTATATATTCATTTGCACCGACATTCCGCTTATTATATTTCGATTGCCTGGTCACTAAATGCGAGCCAACTGGTAGTCAGTGAATTGAATAATCTTATCCATTTTTATAACATTATTATTAGAGAAAATTACCAAATTAGACAAAAGTAAATTACTAAAATAAGCATAAAAAGTTAGAATTACCAAAAAACAAACTAATTAGGAGTAACACATTTTCATCCCTCGTAAAGTAAACAAGAAAAATCCCATAACACATCGCTGACGTGTCCATTCCTACCGACCAAGAGAGTAGTTGACATATTTCCTATCTGAGGTGTCCATTACTCGCCGACTAGACGAGGAATTATTGTTATTTCTTTCCAGAAATGTTTTTTATTAACTTTTTCTTCCTCTCTTGATTTTTATTTTTTAAATTTATAATATTAATATTTTTATTCATAAAATAATACAATTTTTATATATTTATCAAAATATAAAAATTTTTATACATAAAAGTTTGTGTACTAAATAGAAAGTCAATTGAAATGATAATGACCATTTTTATACATTTTGTAAATTATTTCATTAAAAAATATTTGTTTTAAAAAAACTTTTACAAATTAAAAGAATATTTTTTTAGTTTATAAATTTTCGTGAATTTTCTATTTAATATTTTTTATAATCAGAAAGTAATTATTTAAAATTTATAAAATATTGTTTAAGTAGTAGGTGAGGGAAATAAGTTAGTATTTTAAATTTTTTGTTAACAAACTTATCCAATCTCATATTATTTTATCATGCTTCTTTCTAACAATCTTACAAATCCTCTCAAATATAAAAATGTTTGTTAGTTTAGTAGTATTTAGTGGATGCAAATTTGTTAGAGCATAAATGTTTATGTGAATAGATTAAGTTGTTTGTACTTTTTATACCTTGAGTAAATTATCATTTGCATCCATGACGCTTGTTCATTTTAACCACTTGCATCCTTACGATTTTAAAATTGCCATCTAACCTCTGACGTTTCATGTTATCTTCATTTGAGTCTATGTCGTTTCACTTTTCTCTCCATTTGAGTCTAAGTAACTAACATTATTAATGTTTCTGTTAAAATTATTATTGAAAAGATTAAACCACATTTACAATTAAATAATAACATAAAAAACCTTGTTGGTCCCATCCATCAACATCTTCTTCTTCAAATCACCACCACCACAACCACCCCCATCGCCACCACCACAGCAGCCGCATCACCACCACCACCCTAATAGCCGCATCACCACCACCACCACAACCACCCAGCCGCCACAACAGCCCCTATCACCATAACCACCCGGTCATCACCACAACCACCCGGTCGTCGCCACAACAGCCCCATCACCACCACCACCACAACCACTCGGTCTCCGCCACAACAGCCCCTATCACCACAATCCAGAGAACTGATTGAAGATCGCCAAAGCCGGAGCAATTTCACCTTTGATTTCATTAATCTCGCTGTCAGTTCTACAACTTTAGGAGTATGTAGTCATAGTGATATTGAATCTATCACTTTGCGATGAAAACAAGGAGCCATTGTCTTCACGTGAATCGATCAAAGCGGTCGTTAAGGCCTTGAAGATTGGAACATCAACGGCGAAGGAGAACGCCGTGTGTGCGCTCCTCTGGCTATCTCAATCGAAAGTTAACAAATCGACGATCGGACGGTCAGGAGCGATTCCGTTGTTGGTGAACCTTCTAGAAACTAGAAGGTTTGGGTGGTAGCGTCGATGGGTGGTGGGTGGTAGTGTCGATGGGTGGTGGGTGGTGGTGTCGATGGGTGGTGGTGGATGTAGGTGTGTGTTTATGGTGGTCAAAGAAGAAGAAGAAGATGATATAGGTGGTCTCATAATTTTTTTATTTTTATTTTTAATGTTTAGAGGTATTTTAGTCTTTTTATAAAAGAATTAATGGGATAACTAATGGTGTTAGGGTTTTGGATACAAATGGAAATGAAAATGAAACATTAGGAGGTCATAGAAAATTTTGAAACTGTAGGGATGCAAGTGGTTTAAATGAACAAACCACAGGGATGCAAATGATAATTTACTCTTATACTTTTGAATAGATGGTCTTTTATAATTGCTTTCATTTGTTAATATCTGTAGTGTTTCATTTTTGTAAGACTTACGCGAAATTAGCCAAATTCGCTTGAAGCGAGATTAGGTAATTTCGCTTATATTGATGTCAAGCGAAATTACCTATCGTAGTACGAATAGATCAGTTATCTTTTCAATTGAAAATTTGGAACTATGTGTAACTGAGAAAATTGATGTACTGATCTTATGCTCTTGAGAATTATGAGTTGATATTTACATCTTGTGTAGTATTCTTGTTATGCTATTGGTTGTTTGATTGATCACTTCACACATGACATGTGTTACCTTGAATTCCGCACTCGGGACAGAATTTAGAAGATCCACGAGGTACAAGGGACTTACAACTGGTAACAAAGCATTAGGCTCTTATATCAAGAGACGTTTTACTCGTATCGTGTGTTGAATTTCATCAAGAGTTCATCATCTTCTTCATTCATCTTGTTCTCCTTGATTTGAAGCTAAATTTGACAAATTTATGGATGAAATTTTGGATGAAACATTCTTAAATATATCTAAATAATCGTAATGGGGAAACTTTTAAATTTGAAGAAATGAGAAAGTTATGGTGATTTGAAAGGTGAAAAGTTCAACTTTGTTACAACTAGGTTTCATAAAATTGATTAATGATTCGTTTTTGGTGCAACAAAAGCAAATTTGGTGAAAAATGGTCAGCTTAAGAGAAATTAGCTTATAAGTGAGATTATTCACAATCTCGCCTAAAATGTAACTAGCAAAATAAGGGCATAAGCGAAACTATCTTAGCCTTGCTCTGTCAATTTCGCTTGTTACGGCACAAGAGAAATTAGCTACTGTTTCAGCTTGGAAATTCAAACTTGGTCAAAAGGATCAATCCAGCGAATTTGTCTACAATGTTGAACTATGATAATGAGATTGGAACCCCAACTATGCCATTAAAGCTTATGCACTTATCGACTACATCAACCAGAAGGATCAGTTTAAGTCCTAAATAATGTACGTTGATACAAGCATGTGGATCCCGATTACCGAACGATACAGGCATCCTACTCGTGTTTTCATGGGGAGATCAGATATGCTAAAACGATATCCTTGCTTATTGATGAAGAGAGAAAAGCATCTGATCGACAAAAGAAAATTTTAGCGGTTCTTACCATATATGGCACCTTCGAAGGAAGTTTTCAATAGCTTCAAAAAGTTTAAGACTTTAAAGGACTTATGTGAAGCATTGCAAAAGCATTGTCAAGGAATGAAGACTTGAAAAAAATATACAAGACTTGTTGGAGGAAGAATTTGTTCTTTTAAAATACATGGAAAATGAAATTGCTGATGAGAACATTACAAGATATTTCACTTGTTAAGTGAATTGGTGCATTATGGAGTTGTTTATACAAATGAGGAAGTGAATGAAAGAGATTTAGATGCTCTCCCACCAAAGTTTGAAGTTTATACTACACTAATTAAAGATTATGATGATTTGGGAGAAATGTCGGTTGAAAATGTCACTACCAAGATTCAGACATATGACATGAATATGAAGAAAAAGGCAACTTGTGCTCATTAGGCTGAGGATCCTTGACTTTATTATGTCACAACTTTTCCGTCTTCAAGCTCGGTTGGGGATGTAGAACTGTTTTTCTAGAAATGAAGGTCAATAGTCTACTACACTGTCACACCCTAAAATCACAACACCCCGGGCGTGTGGGTGGAATCGGTTGATATCTTTCATGGGTTCCATATTTGTATTCATTTGAAAACTTCATTAAATTCATAAAAACAAATCAGCGAAGGCCTTTTAATATACCTGATGATTAATCAACCCTTATATATCAAAGTATTTTATTCCTTAAGTTGAGATAATCATATGATTAATTAGATAATAAAATCCTTTCTTAGGGAGGTATTCAACACCTAGGGATTGAATTCAAACATTCATCTATAGTTTGATAGAAGTAAGGACTTTTCACCAACTCAAGTTACAGACATAAGACCTTAATATATTACAAAAAGGAAATAAGCCATAGCTCACATTCTAATATATTACAAAAAGGTTAAAAGTACAAGAGTAGAAAGTTCAAACATAAGACCTTAATCTACAGTTTGATAGAAGTAAGACTCATGTAAGTTGGTGAGTTTTCAGAGGTGGCAGCTGAAAGTAGTTTAGCTTTTATCAAAAGGTGATTTAGAAAAAGCATATCTTCTATGTCTTTGGAAGAAATCAGTCTTTGGCTTCGGAGGACTTTGTCTTTGAAGCTTCAGAAGACTTCATCTTTGACTTCAGAAGATTTGGTGTTTTGGCTTCGGAAGATTTGATACTTAGTATAATTCACTGAGTTATATCAAATCTGCTGAAGTAACTTCCTTGTACTCACTTGTGCATGATGAGAGCTCTTTGGTTGCTCAGCCTCTAAGTGTGATCCTTACAAAATCCCCCAAGGCTAATGCTACCAAAACTAAAGAAGAGCTTTGAGGCTTGATCTTCATCTGTCGACAGTCCTCATAAGAATCAAGACCATTCCCTTCATCATTAGTTGGTTAGGATTCCTCAGACTCTGAAAGTATCTCCTCATGTCATAGAGATCATGCAAAGGGAGGTCAAGTATGTTTTGCCAGAAGTACATGTCTAGAGCCCCTTGATCTCTAGTGACATACCATCTGTCTAGGTTAGTAGAAAATACCCAATACATGATGGGTCTCTCAGCAGCAAGAGGCTCTACAATGAGTAGACTTTGTTGAGTAGCCTCTTCTTGATCACCCTCAGGATGTTCTGACCCGTCCTGAGGTGCTGAGGTGGATACCTTGGACTTCTTCTTGTTGTTGTCCCTTCTGATAGCTATCCTCTTCCTCTTTCTATACTATAACTAAGAAGGCTGGCCTTGAGTACCAGATGGGTTCTCTTTTGTCCTTTTCAGTTGGGTCCTTTTCCTTCACAGATTCAAAAGGAAAGGGATCAGAGCCCTACTGTGGGTCAGAAGATGAAGTTGGCTGTGATGCAGCACTAGGTCTTGGATGAGTTATCTCTTATGGTTCAACCTTTACCTCAGCTTCAGGTGCAGCATGACTTGGTGGAGAATGAAAGTCAACTAGCTCACCCCTCTTGATCTTTTGCTTGATCACTCTAATATGCTCATCCATGGTGGATAGAGACATTGGACTAAGTCTCCTTCCTGAGAACCCATACTATACAGCTTCACAAAGCTCACCATCTTCTATTTGTCAATAGACTTCTTTGGATTTGCTCTAATGGTGGCTCTTGACTTTGTAGCCTCTTCCCTCATCTTCCTCTTAGTACCTTTTTGCTCTTTTAGCACTTCTTGCTCAAGTTGCTTGAGGTATTCAAGATAAAGGAAGTAGGTGTGCTGCCTGATAGAGGCATGTGGCACTCAGGTAGGTTATCATGTTTTATCTATATTGTTCCCTACCTACCTAAGTTTCTTGCTCAGTAGCCATAGCCCCTGCCTCGGGGCTTTCTTGAACTGGGAGAGGGTAGGAGCTTTGTAAAGTCTTTTTCTTCTTCTTCCTTCTTTGATTTTAAGGAGCAGTTCTGCATCCCAGCTTCCCTCTTCTCTTTTAACACTTCCATGTCAGCCAGTTCATTTAGTTCATCCAATTTGTTGCCATCTCTAGAGTATAGCTGTTGTCAATCACCAAAAGTTAGCCCCCTATCGCTCTGATTTCACATGGAAGGTAGGATTAGTGATTATATAAAAGGTATACCTCAGCTAACCCACCACACAACTAACACTTTAAGGTATACAAGTTATGAATTGTAACTAATTATTTAATCAACTAACATATGAGAGCATGTACTAGAAGCAAGGTATCCTTTGATTGTCAGTGTATGTTTTTTTTAACGATCTTGGGCTGCCTTTATTCAGTCCTTGATCCAAAACATATTATCAATTTCCTCTTGAATGATTTCAGGTTTAGTCATCTGACTTTCCCTGACTTCCGCCAAACGCACCGACAGTCGACACTTAATACTAGTATAACAACTATTGTTATAAGAAAATTCAACCAATGGTAGGTGAGTGTCCTAGCTACCTACTAATCCAATGATACAAGCCTCAACATATCCTTCAATATATGAATAGTATGTCACTTTAACCATTGTTCTGAGGGTGATAAGGCATACTTATGTCTAGACGCGTTCCTAGCGTCTTGCGCAAGCTCTACCAGAATCATTAAATGAAATGGTTATCACGATCTGAGATGATCGATATATGTATCCCATGTTTAGCCATGAGTCATTAGTATAAATCCTTGCGAACTCTTCCATCTTGAATCCTCGTGAATTTTCAATAAATAGGTAGTATTGATCATTCGATCCATAATGACCCAAATCAAGCGTACCCACTACTTGTCCTTGGAAACTTTGTCATGAAGTCCATTGTAATACTCTCCCATTTTTATTCTGGAATCTTAGGCTGCTATAATAGACCAAATGGTTTTGTTGTTCAGCCTCAACCTTCAAACAAATCAAACACTTGCTCATGTAAACCATAATGTCACGCTTCATACCAGAACAACAATACAAGTCCTTTAATTTGTGGTACATCTTATCAACACCAGGATGAATAGGATACTTAGACTTAGATTCCTATACCAATACCATTGTCCTCACATTCCCCAAGAATGGCACCCAAATCTGTTCGATAAAGTACAACGCTCCATCATCCTTCTGCATAAAGTACTTATTAAGACCTCTCACAACTTCATTCTGTATATTCAAATCTTGCATTACCTCATCTTAAGCAACAATGATATGGGGTTTGATACTTGAATGGATCATCATTTCCAATGCCCTAAAACACATAGGTTGGACCCTTTCTTTCCCACTTAATGATTTGGCAACCATATTTGATTAAAATTTTGATTGAGACTCTTATGGTCAATATAGATGACACACTTTGTACTATAGAAGTTAAGCCTCCATATCTTCTCATGATTCATAACCTGCCCTATACCATAAAACCATCTACCGCATAAGGAAATGCCAAAATTGGTACAATACACAACTTATCCTTCAAGGTCCGAATTACTTACTCTTGTTTAGAACCCTAATTGAACTTCTCTTCCTTTTGGGTCACAATGTAGGAAGTTGAGAAATATTTGAAAATTTCATGATAAAACGCCTGTAATAGCTCACTAATCCTAAGAACTATCAAATTTTCAAAGGCGTCTTAGGTGCCTCTCAGTACTTGATCGCCTCAAATTTTCTTTCGAGAATAGATGCAAAAGTTGCATTGAGTATGTGGGAAAACTGAACTGGTGTCAAGATGATATCTTAAACTACAAATATAACAAAGAGAATCTTTATCAGATTAAGAAAAAGTTCAAAGATAATGAAATCCTTTAAAAAGTTAAACTAAGGGTTTTCAGAAGGATATTCATAACTTTACAACTTAAACAACTAAACAAAAGATGCATCTTATTATAGCCTTTGAAGGGTTTGATAAAAAAAAAATGTACTAAGCTTGCTAAATCCCAAAGTAATGTGATCAACTTCAGCGAGATATTGAGTATTCTAAAAGCTCAACTTTTATGATGTCTTGTATTACAAATCCCAACATTTCAAAAAAGATTAAAATTGGTTTGGGATTTCACTCAGCATCTCCACATATGAGTGGCAATTACACATTAAAGCTTGATGAAGACATTACTACTCTGGATATTTCCAAGATGTCTGATGTTACTGCTTGTGTATCTGATTTTTCTAATGTTTCTTGTTTTGAGAAAGAAGAGTCTAAGATAGTGAGTGAGAAAGTAGATATTTATGTTGGTGAAAGTATATATGTTCATGATGTTGGCTTCATGTATGACCAGTCTGGGGATGATATGACCATATCAAATGACCATTATGGAGATGTCGAGAAGGTAAAGGTTCTGAAATCTGATATTGATTGTATGATCATTGAAGATGTAGATATTTTGGATGAGATTAAGGTTAAGAAAAATATAGATATCACAAGTGATCACTATAATTTTGCTAAACCAGATGTTATTATCTTTTATACAATAAAATCTCGACAGTTTTAGTCATAAACAAATGTTGGAGGTACCTTCACTAGTGATTCATCAAAAGGATCTTCACTTGGTTTTGAGAAGAAAGTTTATGTTTTAATTGAAATTTTTTATTTTGATAAATCTGGCCAATGCAAGACCATAATATCTTAGGTCTCCCTTACTAACTTGTTGAGTTGGAATATGTGGAGGGACTGTCTAGGAGGATAATCAATAATACCTAGTATGTTGATAGTGGTTGCTCGAGGCACATGATTGGGAACATCGCCTTACTATATAATTTTAAACCAATCAAAGGCGGATATGTTTCTTTTACGGGAGACAAAGGTGGACACATTATAGGAGAAGGCACTATGTTTAATGGGACAATTAGTTTGGAAAAAGTCAACTTGTCGAGCAGCTTCCACATAATGTTTTGAGTGTTTCTCAAGTCTGCTATAGACAATACAATATTTATTTTAATGACTCTGAATGTCTGGTGTTGAAACCTAAATTTATAATTAATGAGGAATGGATCTTAATGCATGATTTGAGAAAAAATGATACTTATGTGTTGGATATGAGTATTGCTTCTTCAACTATTGTATCCATATGTTTGCTATCAGAAGCCTCGAAATGTGATTTATTGATATGGCACCGAAATATTAGACAAATAAATTTTAGAAAAATGAATTTTCTAGTTAAAAATGCATTAGTAATAGGTGTTCAATCTATAATGTCCCATTCCGGTAGCATCACAGTTGGTCCATCACAGCATAAAACATTATATACTTCGTTTATTGATAAACCATTGCAGCGGAAAAGCATAAATCATTCATCACATTCATAAAAACGGTTCAAATTACATATTGTTCTTGAATTGAAAAAATATCATTGTTCTTTAGAATTCAAAACATTAGTATAAAATGTGTGGATGCCAGTCTTCAAATGCCATGTAGCCCCATCTCTCATGCCATCCTTAGCAATCATTATTACCTACCAATTAATATGCATACAAAGTTAGTACTGCTAAGTGAGTTCTAGGTGTGTAAATAATAGAAAATATATACCTTTAACTTCTTTTAATGAACACATATTCATCATATATAACAGTCAAATTGACTTTCATAACATCCATTATCGTGTTCATTATCTTTCTTTCTTTATCTATCTTTTCTCTTTTGTAAACTACGATTGCACAAAGCAAGAGCCCAAACATCTGGTTGACAAAAAATGCCAACACCTGTAAGTAAACATTTATCATGATAGCTAACCTCTGACAGTTGTCCCACACTGCTAGGCATGAAGCCTACTCATGAATACAGGTCCATCTCATTCATATGACTTACATAAGTGAAGTCCATCTATAGTGCTTCCAAGGCTTTCCATCATTAGAGCATGGGCATAACATTTATTAGGTTTAACTATCATTCTTTTAACTATTTAATGTTCCACTTTACTACAAGTAATACTTTATAGGTTTCTTCTATCATCACATGATATGGAGCATCAAGTAACATTTCATGGAATAAATTTTATAAGAATCCAAACAGTTAAATAGTCATGTTATATAACAGTCAACTCCTAGTCAACACATAATTGGGATTCATGAAGAAACTAGTCTACTATATTCTAAGCTAGGTAATGGAACCTAATGCGTGCGTCTAAACTTGAATGCAGATGATCATTTCTTAAAACCTAAATGTAGGTTGATGCGGACGGGTGTTCGATGCGGATGAACTCTTGAGGCTAGTGAAGTAACCATTGTAGGTAAAATCTTATACAGGTAACATAACTATTACGGGAACACAACTAATGCGGGTAACATAACTAAGCGAGTAACATAAGTAATGCGGGTAAGTTAACTCTACGAATGTGGATTAACCTATAAATGCAGACAAGTAAACTCTTATGTACCATATCAAGCTTAACATTTCTAGTCTATCATTATGTAGATCATGGTTCTATCAAGATCTAGTCCTCAATATCTAGTGTTCACTGCCAAACATGACATGCATAGCATTTCACCATTATGTGGGTTAGAATACGATTCAATAGTAGAAATGTCATCTTTGTATGTTAGATCATTGGTTTGGTAAATACATAATATAGGTATGCATACTAGCCCCAAAAGAGATAAAACATTTAAACTTAGGGGATCTAGAACTCACCTTAATTTTCAAAAGTCTATAATTGTTATCCACTTGAATACCTATAAAGCGTCGCCATAGTTATCAAATCACAGTCGTGTTTTATAACGATTCCATAACCATCACCAAACCACCCTTACCATAATACCATAAAGCTATCCTCATCATTGTCATAGTAACACCATATTTATAGTATATTCATCCTAATCATCTCCATGACTCCCTTATTCTTATTGTGCCATGACCATCAAAATTAGCATGCCATCATTATCAAGAATCATCATACACGGTTCAATTATCTTTGTTGTCACACGAATCTACATATCACCATCATTATGTAAATCTTCTCCATTATAAGTAACTATACCTTATCATAATCATGAACTTACTCCATATCATAACATCATCATCACATTATCATAAGTCACCACCTACCCTTTATTATCATTATCAATTTACCATAAACTTTACCTCATGCTTATATATCATCCTTATCCGAATCATCATCATTATTCCAACACTCAACATTATTCTAATCCTAAGAACTAACATCGTCATCATAGTAGCATTATCACCACCATTCTAACATCATCATATTATCACCATCCAATATCATCATCATCATCATCTAGACATTTCCACCCTAATACAACATCTTCATCAGTTTTATAAGAAACCACAATACGATCTAACCAAAACAACCCCATAAGTATCACTACTTCCCAAGAACAATTGTCACCATCGTATCAGCATTACCACCATACCACATGGACACCCTCTTCGCTACAACCATGAAAATAGTCAGGATATAGCCCAAACACCATCATCTACATCACTCATTACCAATATTAACATAACTGAACCCATCTAACCTATATGTGAATATTCGAAGGAAGATTTAAACCTTAAGTGACTAGATTTAAACCTTTTTTGAAAAAGTTAAACTTTCAGCCCTATATTAACTTATGCAAACTTGAATCAGAGGAGATAAGAACTGTATAAGGTGTGAGGTCCTTTTATAGCCGCTACCATTACTCAAGCACGCTACCAAAGCAACTGCGACCATCATCGCTGGTGTCTCCGGAGAAAGAGGGGGGTTATGAATGTCGATATGTGGCTGGGAAGGGAAATAGGGTTTGGGGTTATATAATAACTTCCATCTTATGTCACATTTAGTCCCTCAAGTTTTCAATAGTTAATTCCATCTCTAAGACATAAAATCAACTGATCTTTCAAGGTGTAAGTTAATAATGTTATCATTAGTATTATTTGCTTCGTAGGTTCACCTTCGATAAAATTTGGGGCATTACACAATAAAAGTTTTTAATCAGTGATGATTTTTTATCTTGGAAGAAAGGAAAACGACATCATAATTCACATAAGTCTAAGTTGGTGAATTCAATTAATACTCCGCTTGAACTACTGCATATGGATTTTTTGGTCCTATTAGTGTTCAATATTGATTGCAGATCATATTGTCTCCTTGTAATCGATGAATATTCTTATTTTTGATGGGTATATTTTCTCAGGACAAAAGTGAGACGAGTGAGACTTTGAAATATCAATTTTGGTATAGGAAATATCAAGATCAAGCACATCAGGAGTGACAACGGTATGGAAATTAAAAACCATAAAATGGAGTTATTTTGCTGGCAAAACGAAATCCATCAAAAAATTAATGCTCCTTATGTACCGTGACAAAATGGAGTGGCTGAATAGAATAACAGGACCTTGATTTAAACTACAAGGACTATGCTAGTTGATTCTAAGCTACAAGTCACTTTTTAGGTTGAAACTGTGAATGAAACATGCTATGTTATGAGTAGAGTCCTTACTATTAAAAAGAAATAAGAAAGCATGTTATGAGCTACTTAATAATCAAAAATCCAATTTGTTCGTACTACAACCACTTGGTTGTCCATGTATTTTATTAAAATAAAAAACCTGAAGTCAAAATTTGAGGAGTAATTGTCCGAAGGATTCTTTCTTGGCTTCATTGCAAATTCGCATAACAAGTGAGAGTTCAACAAAGCTACTAGTCGTGTAGAGGAATGGTATCATGTTTGTTGGACTCAACAAATGCATTAAGAATTAATGCATAAAAGTATGATGCTTGCCAAATCAGACATATATCAAACATAATGTGTTCACACATCCAAGACAATCATTTACTAACACATTAGCATCATTATCAATCATAACAAACACTAATATTTGTTTAAATTTCTTTTAAGAATTGTAGATAAAAGAAATTTTGACAAGTGTCTGCAGCGGATGAAGAAAGAGTCCACAGCGGATGAAGAAATCTATTGTGTGCAGCGGATGAACATCCATCCCACAGCGGATGAAGAAATCTGTCCAAGTGTCTGCAGTGGATGAAGAAAGAGTCCATGGCGGATGAAGATCATTCCACAGCGGACAACATACAAACAAACACACCACTGTCCATAGCGGATCAACATTCACAGCGGATGTTCATCCACAGCGGATGAACATTCCACAGCGGACAACATACAAGCAAACACACAACTGTCTACAACGGATGTTCAATCTACAGCGGATGAACATTCAACAGCGTATGAACAAACACTGCACAGCGGATGACAAGTCTTCTCCACAGCGGATGAGATATCTTTCAAAGTGGACAGCTATTCATCCACAGCGGACAGCATATAGACTTAGGATTATTTATGTAATATTCGTTTACATAAGGGTAGTTTAGTAATTGTATATAGCTTTTGCGTATAGGCTATAAATAGCACACTACCCTAATCATTTGTAAGCTTTTGAACAATCAATCAATCAAACAGTTATTATTTTCGAGCATTCAAACACACAAACACACACACAAACACTGATTTCATACACTTGAATCATGGGTTTCCGCACCATGGTTCTTGTTTGTTGATTATTGAGAGATATTGAAAAGATCCTTGGGAGAAATCAACCTTTTATTCATGTTCATCATGAGTTCAAGTTGATTTCATTAGGTGGTATTAGAGCTTTGGCTCAATCATTCATTGATTTCGATCCTCATTCAACAACATTGATTTCAGTGGTTCATTTGCTTCAAAAACATACATCAACAAGTTGTTTAGTCTTCAAACTCATCTTCTTCTACTATTAACATACAACAAATGCAAACAAATATGATTTCTGAATCATTTTGTGCATCTTGAAGAAGTTTTGTTGATTTTTTAGCTTGAACATCTCAAACAACACAAGTTTCTGTGAAACAATACACGGGTATTGTTCATCAGTTGTTAAAACATCTTCAAACAGAAGGTTTTTAGCTTAAAACATCATTCATACACGATTTTCAAACGTGTTCATCACAAAACTCACTAAAACCTCATTGGTTTTTAAGGGTTTCGGATAAACAATATACGGTTATTGTTCTATCCAGTTTTTATCAAACAAACACTGGGTTGAATACTTTGAATCGGTTCATTGTATTTAAACATCACATTTGAGTTTTTTTTCTCTCGAAACAGGCGATTAATCTTCATCAATCAACAAACCGATTGTTGTTTCTGTTGAAATTATCTCAGCCGCTAACAAACCCTAGGATAACCCCTAGTTTTTGTTCATCCGTTACCTTCACAATCTTCGGTGATTGTGATTGTTCATCATACAAAATAAAGAAGAACCGAAATCTTCTTTTGATTTTTCAAAAAGTTAATCTTCTTTTGATCTTAAAAACATACATCAACAAGTTGTTTAGTCTTCAAACTCATCTTCTTCTACTATTAACATACAACAAATGCAAACAAATATGATTTCTGAATCATTTTGTGCATCTTGAAGAAGTTTTGTTGATTTTTCAGCTTGAACATCTCAAACAACACAAGTTTCTACGAAACAATACACGGGTATTGTTCATCAGTTGTTAAAACATCTTCAAACAGAAGGTTTTTAGCTTAAAACATCATTCATACACGATTTTCAAACGTGTTCATCACAAAACTCACTAAAACCTCATTGGTTTTTAAGGGTTTCGGATAAACAATATACGGTTATTGTTCTATCCAGTTTTTATCAAACAAACACTGGGTTGAATACTTTGAATCGGTTCATTGTATTTAAACATCACATTTGAGTTTTTTTTCTCTCGAAACAGGCGATTAATCTTCATCAAACAACAAACCGATTGTTGTTTATGTTGAAATTATCTCAGCCGCTAACAAACCCTAGGATAAACCCTAGTTTTTGTTCATCCGTTACCTTCACAATCTTCGGTGATTGTGATTGTTCATCATACAAAATAAAGAAGAACCGAAATCTTCTTTTGATTTTTCAAAAAGTTAATTTTTGATCTTAAAAGTTAACTTTAGAAAACAAAATATTGTTTTTAGGATTTTTTACTTTATTTGATTGACATCATTAAAAAGTTGACATTCCCTTGATAGAATATTCATTTCTTATCCCCGAAATTTGAAAGTGAGTTATCATTGGATTTTAATTAATTAATTAATTTCCTTTATTTGGTAAATCTAATTAAAAAGGGTTTATCCACAACAAACAAATCCTAGAGACAATTAGGATTAATTAAAATTTTAGCACCGGACTAAAATTTAAACAAACCAATTTAACTTAAAATTTATTAAGTTTAAATCAAACAAACATGGCTGATGAAATGATGAGTTCTAACAGTGGACTAAAACCCCAAAGTTAAAGAACAAATCAGACTTCAAGCAATGGAAAATCATATTCAGAAATTGGATTACATATCAAGATCCAGATTTATGGACATCAATTACTGAAGGTCCTTACATCCCACTGACATAAGGACCAGATTATAACATACAAAAACCAGTTAGTGTGAAAAGTGTAGCTGGTGATGACCTTAAGCGGGTCAAAATAGACATAAAGGCATATAGCATTTTAGCTATGACTTTGCCTTTTGAAATTTTGACACGGGTCAAAAGTTTCAAAACTACTCATGAACTATGGAAGGTTCTTCACACAATGTGTGAAGGAAGTGAGGAAATTAGGGAAATCAAAAAGAAAAAACTAAGGACCCAATATGAAACCTTCCATCACATACATGGAGAGTCAATTCCTCAACAGTTGCATAGATGTGTCCAACTTGTGAATGAAATGATAGTATATGGACTCAAATATGACACTGTTGAAATCAATAAGAAAATGTTGCATACATTGCCTGAGAGTTGGACTCAGTCCGTATCACTCATGAAAGTAACATTGGACTTAGAGGCCCTATCCCTTGACTCATTAGTAGCCAAGGTTAAAGCACTTGAGATGGATGAAAAATCCAGAAACAACAATCAAATCAGACATGTAGAGGCCTATAAGTTCAAAGAAACTCAACACATAGATAGTGCTTTCCTCACAAGCACTGGAGAAGATGAAGAAGAAGAATTCTTGGATTCTCATGATACATCATTCTTCTTAGCACCAGAATCATCCAGCAACAAACACAAGTCTAAGAAGACTAGAGTTCATGCTTCACATAAAGTCACACCTCAAAGCAAGCATCACCCTCATAATTCTACCTCAAACAAACAATCAAAACCTCAAACATCAAACATACACAGACTTGAAAAACCTATGGATGCTCTTACTATCATTCTACAAAGTGAAGAGCAAAAGGCAGCTTATGCAGCCTTTTCAACCAGTTTTGAAGCATTCTTAGGAGCAAGTCTAACTCCATCTCAAATCATCCAACAGGACTTGGATGAGCTTCCACCAGATATTGTAGAAGAAATGGATTTACAATGGTCCATGGCCATGAAAGCAAATAGGTCTAAAAGGTTTCTACAAAGAAATCATGGATTAAACATGGACAAAAAGACAAGAATTTGTTTTGATAAAACCAAAGTTAGATGCTATAACTGTCAGCTTTATGGGCACCTTTCAAGAGAATGTCAACAGCCCAGAGTTGACAGAAATACACATCAGGCACAACACTCAAGTGGAATTCATACAAATAGACAAGTGCCTCCACCAATCAGTATTCCAAATGCACCAACTCAACCTCAAATCATTTAATTCAGTCCAACTCAACATCCAACATCTTCTGCCATGATCATCAAAAAGGATGGAGAATATGACTGGAGCCTTTATGAGGCTGAAATTCCATCACCTTCAGATCATGCCCTTGTGGCTGATATTGAAGACAAACTAACAGACATCCCAAAAGAGGTAAAAGAAAACCTCTGTAGTCAAGCATGCATTGATGAGGTAAATAGGTATAAAGAGCATGCTGATAAACTGTCAAAGAAAGTCATAGAAACAAACATTTTAAATGAAAGTCTAAAATCTGAACAGAAAAAATATGCAGCTAAAATACTTTCATTGCAAACAGATTTAGACAAATTAATGTCTGAAAAACTAACTTTGGTAGCTCAGGTTGAGCAACTCTCTATCTCATTAACTGAGTCAAAATCATTACAATCTGAAACTGAAGTGAAACTTTAGAAGTTTTAGGTTAGTAACAAGAAGTTCAAAGAACTTCTTGCTCAACAAAGGGACTTTAAGGACCCTTCAGGTTTAGGATATAATAAGGTAAGTCCACCTTATAATGATAATTATATTCCTTTACCTGACTCCATGACCAACAAACAGGATGAATCTCATGATTCTCAAGAAAAGACTGATGACTCTAAACAATCATCATCATCATCATCAAAATCACTTTTAAAATCAAAATCACCCTTTATAAAGTTTGTTAAAAGTTCATCACCATCATCAATCAAATCAACTGACTTTTATCAAGGAGAAAATAATGAATTTGATAATCAAACAACAGATGATGATGCGGACGATGTATTAGATGATGAGTCTGATCAGCCAATTACTGAAACTCAAAAGGTTTAAAGTGTGGCTGATACATCAAACAAACAATTGAAACAGATTCAAGGATTTGATATCTGTTCCGGTGGAAGGAAAGCTGTAACTTCCATTGTCCCTCCCAAACAGGTAAATAAAGGGAAAGGCAAAACCACAATTCAGCCAAAACAACAATCAGTAACTTTTGAAGTTCCATTAAAATCTAACTTGAAATCAAAAGTTTTCAGCAAACAAACAAAATCAGAGTTACCATACTGTGAATGGTGTGATCAATTCACACACACAACTGAAAAGGGTAGATATGGTAAGTACTGTAAGATGAATAATCACAGTACAGAATCATGTCATTTTCACAATTACTGCTCCATTTGTGAAAGAAACAATCACAGCACAGCAAATTGTTTTTTCAACAAGAAAAACAAGAAACAAAACAAACAAGCTCAGATAGAGAAAAACATTGAAAAACAATCAGTTGTTCAAAATAAGAGAAGAATGGGAGTTCCTAAACATCAAAAAATTGTTTTAGATAATGATAAAACTTTTTATGACAATTTTCAACACATATCAAGGAGACATAAGTCTCAGAACAGACAAAACCCTGACACTAGCTCACAAAAGAGAAGAGCACAAAGTACTTCTCCTAATAGAGCTAAAACAAACCAAAGGAAATCTAGTTTGTCTAGAGTTCCAAAACCTACAGACAATGCTATCTTGGAAGAAATTTGCATTGTTGGAAAAGACGGAAAACCCAAGACCATCTTGGCTTGGGTTGCTCCAACTAACTGATTTCTTTTGTTTTTCAGGGGCATCTTAGAAGGCCTGACAACATCTGGTATGTTGACAGTGGATGCTCTCGTCATATGACAGGCAACTGTTCCCTCCTTCGGGATTTTAAGAACAAACATAGAGCAATGTAGCCTTTGGAGGAGATAATGCAGGTGGGAAGATAACGGGCGAAGGAACAGTAACAAATAGGTTGATTAGCTTTGAAAATGTCAACTACTGCTCTAATCTTTAGTTCAATCTTCTGAGTGTATCACAAATCTGTGACAAGGGATACGCCACCTTATTTGACTCCAACAACTGCTACATCTTTTCAGATTCCAGAAGATTATATCCTTTTGAAAACTCCTCATCTAAACAACACATACATTGTTGATATGAACAATATTTTAGCATCAACCCCTGAAACTTGTTTATTATCAAAAGCCACAGAAGATGTATCACAATTATGGCATAGACGATTAGGTCACACTAATTTTAACAAAATGAACAAACTTGTTAAAAATGATCTAGTCATAGGTCTTCCACAAAAGGAATTTTTCTGTACAGACCACTGCACGGCATGTCTGAAAGGCAAACAACATAGAGTTTCCCATAAATCAAAATTGATAAACTCTAATAACACACCACTTAAATTGCTTCATATGGATCTTTTTAGTCCCACAAACATCCTAAGCATAGGAAAGAAGTAATACTGTCTTGTTATATTAGATGATTATTCCAGATTCACATGGGTTTTCTTTCTTCTACACAAGACAGAAACAGCACAAATCATTACATCCTTTATCACAAAGATTGAGAATCAACTTGATCTTAAAGTTAAATCTTTAAAAAGTGATAATGGCACTGAATTTAAGAATGACTTTATTTCTTCTTTTTGTGCAGAAAAAGGGATAAGTCATCAATTCAGTGTAGCAAGAACTCCGCAGCAAAATGGAGTAGCTGAACAGAGAAACAGAACATTAATAGAAGCAGCTAGAACCATGCTAGCTGACTCTCTATTGCCCATATCTTTTTGGGTTGAAGCCATAAACATAGCTTGCTACATACAAAACAGAACATTAATCATCAAAGAACATTCCAAAACGCCTTATGAATTAGTGTTTAAAAGAAAACCATATATCGGATTTCTTAAGGCATTTGGATGTTCTGTTTCCATATTAAAAACCAGAGAACAATTATCCAAATTTGCTCCAAAAGCAGATGATGGATTCTTTATTGGATATTCTGGAAGCTCAAAAGCTTACAGAGTATTCAATCCAAGGCTTAATATATTGGAAGAAACAACTGATGTTGTTTTCAATGAACATTCTTTCACTAAGAAAGTCATTGGATCAAACTGGCTGTATGATATTGATGCACTAACAAAATCATTTGACATAGCTTACTTTGATATTTCAGGTTCAAAGGATAACACTGAATATCCAATGGTTCCACTAACAACCATTGATGTTCCGTTGACTGCTGATCCTCCAAGGAGAACCACTAACACTCCTTCAAGCACAACTGTGTCAACACCTCCTGATCAACCAAGCATCTCAAGAGAAACATCCTCAGACACTCCAGCATCTTCATCTCCTATACCCAATCAATCACAGGAAATAAACAAAACAAAACAATATGAAGATGATGATGACTACCATTCTCTACCAGACATATATCATAAAGATGAAATATTAGATTTCTTTCATGATTCCCCTCAAACATTCACTGAGCCCCCTCAATTAGACAATCACACATTACCCAATACTCTTGCTTACCCATTATCACATGATCAGACAATCACCAATCTTGATTCAACAATTCATGTTGATCAAATTACAACCACAAGAGTTCACAAGGACCATCCAATAGAAAACATCATCGGTGATCTCAACACCAGATTGACTGGTAGTCAATCTAATACAATAAACATTTGCTTGTATTCTTGTTTCTTATCCTTAACTGTACCCAAAAACATCACTGAAGCATTAAAGAACAACAGTTGGATAGAAGCTATGCAAGAGGAGCTACAGCAATTCAAGAAGCAAGAAGTTAGGAAGCTAGTAGATCTGCCTGAAGGTCAATATGCAATTGGCACAAGGTGGCTATTCAGAAACAAAGTAGATGACAGAGGGATTGTCATAAGAAACAAAGCAAGGCTTATAGCTCAAGGTTATACTCAAGAGGAATGCATTGATTATGATGATGTCTTTGCTCCTATAGCAAGACTGGAAGCCATTCGAGTATTCCTTGCTTATGCCTCATCTCAGAAGTTCACTGTCTACCAAATGGATGTAAAATGTGCATTCTTTTATGGTAAGATAGATAAAGAGGTATATGTTGCTCAGCCTCCAGGGTTTGAAGATCCAGATTTCCCTCACAGAGTATAGAAGTTAGACAAAGCTCTTATGGTCTTCACCAAGCACCCAGGAAGTGGTATGAAACTCTATCAAAGTTTCTGCTACAAAATGGTTACACGAGAGGTAAAATTGATCAGACATTGTTCTTAAAAAGGAAAGAACAAGACTTGTTAGTAGTGCAAGTCTATATGGATGACATAATATTTGGTTCCACAAACACACAGCTTTACAAAGAGTTTGAAAGTCTTATGCAATCAAAATTCCAGATGAGCTCAATGGGAGAACTCACATTCTTCCTAGGCCTATAAGTTCAACAATCAACAGATGGAATTTTCATCAATCAAAGCAAATATGTGCATCAGATACTCAAGAAGTATAACATGACTGATTGCAATTCAAGCAAGACACCATTTGCAACTGGATTGAAGTTTGGACCAGATCCAGAAGGAACATCAGTTGACCAGAAACTCTACAGATCTATGATAGGTTCTCTGATGTACCTTACAGCAAGCAGACCAGATATCATGTATGCAGTATGCATGTGTGCAAGATATCAAGCAGATCCCAAGGAATCACACATAAATGTTGTAAAGAGAATCTTCCGATACTTGAAAGGCAAACCAGGTCTTGGTTTGTGGTATCCTAAAGATGGAGATTTCTTATTATGTTCATACATAGAAAGTGATTACGGGGGATGCAATAACAACAGGATATCAACCAGTGGAGGCTGCCAGTTTCTTGGATCAAGATTGATCTCTTGGCAATGCAAGAAGCAGACAAATGTCTCTATGTCAACAGCTGAAGCAGAATACATATCTGCTTCTACATGCTATTCTCAAGTATTATGTACTCAAAACCAAATGATTAACTATGGCTTTAATTTTCTTAAAACACCCATACACATTGACAATTCTGCAGCCATGTTTATCACTGACAGTCCTGTTCAACATTCAAAAACAAAACGCATAGATCAGATATCACTTTCTGAGAGATTGCTTAGAAAAGGGTCTGATCAAGTTGATCAAGGTCCATACTGATAATCAATTGGCTGACCTCTTTACAAAACCATTTGACTCAACAAGATTTGAATTTTTGGTTCAGTCACTTGGTATGATCAACTATGAGTCAACAAATTAATGTTTTTCAAAACATTAAAATCAAACATGCTTGATTTTGTCAAAGTCCAAGATTAACACCAAACTTGCCTTTTTCAAAATCAAGAAATCATGCAAATCATTCATTTTTAATATTGAATTGCACATATATCTCATGAGAAATGATAGTACAATAGCATCATTCTTCACTTGAGTCCTTTTCAACTAATAAAGACTGATAATACTTTGTTTGATATGTGGATAGGCTCAGCATGGGACACCTAACATCACATACAACAATAAAGAACTAAATTCTCATGATTGTGTGGTTAACAACACATCTTGGTTTATGGTGAATATTAATCTATCCAATATAGGTTGCTTTCAATTTAACTACAATACACCAAGTGAAACAGTTTATAAATTACTCAATCATACAAGTGTCTCCTCTATTATGATAATCATAGACCTAGAGTACACCTAGGCATTCTTTGTTGTGCTAAGCACAGACCTGAATGACCTAAATCATGATCCCAAAAGATTCCAAACGAGGAACACATCTAGTTTGGATGAAAAATCAATAAAGTCTTTAGACTACATTCCTTGTGAGTGAATCAAAAGAATCCCAATGAGGATCAAACAACATGGATCAAATTGAGCAGTTATACTCCTAAGTAGCTAGGTATTAAGTATTGAAAGTGCTTTCTAGCATATCTTGTATTTGTTCTTCCTCTTGGCTATGTAATTTATATATTTTTCATTTGATATGTAAAATAAATAGATTAGTTTCATTTCACTTTTACTAGAAAATGTATATAGGATATATTTTGTAAAAGAAGATGCAATAAGGATGTTTTTCTATTTGGGCCAATTTTGTGCCCAAAAGGCTTTATAGCTCTTAATGGGATTTAAGCCCAATAACCGAAAACATATTTTGAAGGCCCAAAGGAGTTTGGTGTAGAAATTTAAGTCCATTTAGAAGCCCAAATCGAATAGGAGAATCACAACACAAAGTGGAAGCTTCAAGCATTTGGATGCGGGATAAAGTGGGAGTTTACTGACACAAGTGTTATGTCATTTTACCCTTTGGAAGGACCTAATTAACTCACTTGTTTTGGTCAACAAGTGATGTTAAGTTAGTTGGCTATGGTTATGAACTTGTTGTTGTATGTGTTGCTTGTATGGTTGATTTAATTTTATTGTTTATGTGATATTTAGATATGCACTGTTAAACCATTTCAAATCAACAACAAGCTTCAAATGGTTCTTTTAGAAACATTAACATGGGTAATAAAATGGTTTTATTAAAGGTTAATGTTTTGGCAATAAAATTGGGTTTTATTAAAAGAACCTTGGAAATTGGTTTCACTAATGTACCATGCATTTGAATGCATGCAAATGTAAGGTACAAAATGTTTTCATAACTAGAATTAATGGAAACAAAATCCCTTTTAAACAAGTTTAACACCATCCTTTTATACATGCCAACTAAACATAAAGATGTTTAACCAATCCCAAAATACTAGAAGTTGCAAAGGGTTGCAATTGTCAAAAGTTGACTACCTTGTTAATTTAAATAATAAGATAAAGGTCACCTAACCATTATTTAAATGTAACGTTAGATTATAGATTTTAATTATTAATTGTCTATAAGACATGAAAGGGCATTAATAATTTAAATTTCATTTTTGTAAATACTAAAATTGAACTTTGTTTATATTGTAGTAATGGCCGCAAATAACAACAACGCTACCTCCCCGACCGTCCATAACCTGTCACTAAGAACTATCTGGGAAAAGGATCGTCTCAACAATAATAATTTCATGGATTGGTTTTGAAACTTGAGAATTGTTCTCAAGCAAGAAAAGAAATCATATGTGTCGGACGATCTTATTCCCGATGAACCCAACATTGATGATGTTGATGCCTACGATGATTGGGTTAAGCGCACAGAGGATTCAGTGCAAGTTTCCTGCCTCATATTAGGAACCATGATTCTCGAGCTTCAAAAGGATTTTGAACATCACGGGGCATACGACATGATTACCCAGTTGAAGGAAATGTTCCTTTAACAAGCGAGGATAGAGCGTTTCGAAACGGTTCGAGCACTTCATGCGTGTCAAGTGGAAGAAACCCAATCGGTGTCATCTTATGTGATGAAGATGAAAAGCCACATTGATCACCTCAAAAGGCTCAATTGTCCAGTCTTAAAAGAGTTGGCCATGGATTTGATCCTTTATGGTCTAACCATGAAGTTTGAGACGTTTATCATGAATTATAACATGAATGGATGGGACAAGAGCATTAGGGAACTTCATACAATGCTCAAAACAGCCAAAGTAGGAATGGGTAAAAGGTTTTTACCGGTTCTCACGATCAATGAGGGTGGCAGCAAGAAAAGGCATCATCCTAAACCCAAGGCAAATGTTGCCAAAGGCAAGGGATACGTCAAAGGATAGGGTAAGGGAAAGACTAAAGCGGGACCACAAAAACCAAGGCTTAAGAAGCCAAAGTTATGGAGAACGATCCATGCTTTGAGTATGGTGAGATAAGACATTGGAAAAGGAATTGTCCAATCTATCTCAAAGAGTTGAAAAACAAGAGGGATGCTGGGCAGACCTCAGGTACAACTTTAATGATCCATATTAGACTTAATGTTATTTCTTCAAACACATGGGTATTGGATACCAGATGTGGAACTCATCTTTGCAATTTGTTGCAGGGGTTCAAAAGAAATAAGTATTTTAAGAAAGGGGATACTAGTCTCTACATGGGCAACGGAGCAAAGGTCGATGTCGAAGCCTAAGGAGACTATGTCTTGAAGCTTCCAAGTGGTTTGGAAGTCATTTTGAAGAATATTTTGTATGCTCCTAGTTTGACTAGGAATATAATTTCTGTTTTCCTTCTAAAACAATATAGTTATGTATTAAAGTTTGTAAACAATGGTATTTGTGTTTTTATGGATGATATACTTTATTTTAAGGCTATGCCTTTTAATGGTATTTATGAATTGGTTCATGATGAATCATCCTTTAATAACATGTTATAACAATCAAGCACCAAGAAACTTAAAATGGGTTTAAGTGAATTATATCTTTGGCATTGTCGTCTTGGTCACATAAACAAGAATCGCATTCAAACACTTCAAAAGAATGGTCTTTTGGAAGCAAATGAAGAGGGTTCATTTGATAAATGTGAAACTTGTTTACAAGGAAAGATAACAAAGGAACCCTTTAGTGGGACTAACCAAAGGGCAATGACAAGGAAGGGTGAAAGATACTTCATTACCTTCATCGACGATTATAGTCGTTATGGTTATGTGTACTTGTTGAGACATAAAGATAAGGCTTTTGAAACATTCAAAATCTTCAAGAATGAAGTAGAAAATCAACTCAATAAACAATCAAGGTTCTTCGTTCGGATAGAGGAGGTGAATACCTTAGTGATTTCAAGATCATCTTAGAAGTTGTGGGATTGTCTCACAACTTGCTCCACCCAGAACACCACAACATAATGGTATGTTTGACAGGAGAAACTAAACCCTATTGGATATGGTTCGATCTATGATGGATAGAAGCATACTACCTCTGTCATTTTGGGGTTTCGCATTACTCTCTGCGGCCCGTGATAGAATTAAAATGGATCAATCTGTGATGATATTGTGATACAATTCAATCAAACAAACACAAGTAATCAATTTAATGCAAACAAATCAGAAAAATTCATAGTTTTTCATTGATAGTAAGCATAGAAAGTACAAGTGTAAGAAAATAGTTACAAGTCGTTCTCTCGTATATTTGGTTTTGACTTTTGTACATGAACAGCATTCTGAGAATCCTTAGAATCAAATCGTTTAACGATAGCGGAAGTCTTCGAATCTGAACTTGTTTTCAGATCAGAGTTTGATTGGTTCTTAGGAGTTTGTTTAACTTCTTAAATTAAGTTCATGTTCAAATTACCAGCAGACACAAATTTATTACTTTAAATTGACTTGATTGATTTGTTGTTTTTATTTTATTTTTTTGACTCTTATTTTGATCAGTTTTAGGTTTAGTCAATTTTTTTCTTCTTCTTTGGTTCCTTGATTTTGTAGAACTTGATTTTATCTGAGATTGAACATCTTCAGGTGAAGATTCTTTTTTAGTTTCTTTCTCTTTCTGATCTTTTTGCCATTTAATAAACTCTGGATTATTTAGACCATAAGAGTTTGAATCTTCTGATGTTCCTTCTTCTTGTTTTGCTTTATCTTTGTTTTTGGAGTTTTGTTTGTTATTTTTAATGATCACTTCTTCCAATATAGATTCTTTTGGAACAAATATTTTCTTACTTTTTGGTTGTGGTTCATATGATTTTACTTTTACTGGATGACCATTTTTTATCTTTTCAGTATCTTTTTCTTTAAAGATTTCAACATTGGTTTTCTCTTCTTCACTATCAGAAATCTTGTTTTTGTTTTGGAAAGCTTTAAGTTTAGCCTTATTTTCAGGAGAATGATCATACATATTGAAGTTCTCTGGTAAAGTGTTAGTTATAGATTCAGGCATTGGTTCGTGTGTGAAACCTACGCCTGCTTTTTGTTTGTCCTTTCGTTCACTTACCAGTTGTTCCATAATCATTTTGGAGCTTTTTACTTTGCTAGATCAACTTGTGTAGCAGCATGTGCTATTTTCTCCTGTTCCAAATTCTTAGTCATTTCTTCAAGTTGTTTGGAAACAATTTCTAGTTCTTTTAAAGTTTTGTTCCATGATGTTTGCAAAGAAATGATCTTTTCGTCAGATATTTTATGGTCATTTTTGAGTTTATTATGCATTAATTCTTCTTGCTTGAGCTTGTCACAAATTTTGTACGATTAAGTTCGATAATACTCTACGTGTTCAAAGCAAGATTTGGTGCATAGTTTTTCCCTTACTTCAGCTGGTATTTCAGGATATTTAGGTGAAGAAGTCTTAGAGTTGGAAGATGAATTTTCAACCTTTGGTTGATCTGACTTTGCCATCAATGCAACTTCTTCTGAATCCTCTTTAGGATCAATTTTATCACTCCAATCGTATTCTTCTTCTTCATTCTCAGAATCATATTTAGCCTTTGGATCACTATCTTTTGACCAATCTTCTCCTTGAACTTCTGTAATAAGAGATAAACTAGAGGTTAAGTCAGCTGTAAACTGCTTTGCATATGCACTCCAGTCGTATCCATCGTTGATGCTCAGTACTAAAGCTTTCTTGGGTTCTTCAGAAGCTTTTGAGTCATCTTTAAGTTCAGCCATTGGTAAGCTTAGGTATGGCTTTTGGAATGTCTTCTGAGATGATTGTTGAAACCTCTGATTGCTTGAACTCGATTGTCTATTTCCTCTGTTTTTTGGGAGCTTTGCATTCCCTTGAAAAGTGACCATAGCTATTGCAGTTGAAACACCTTGACTTAGACTTGTCAAATCCAACAGTCTTGTTAGCACTTGGCTTGTAGTTCCTGTTGACATAAGAGTGTTTTTGAGTCCTGTATGCAATCAACACCATCTGCCAGTTTAGATCCATTTCCTCTACATCATCTGGATCCATTTCAAATAAGTCCTGCAAAACAAAATCTAATTGAGTTAAATGACTACCTTGATAAGCTTGAAACTAGCCATAAAAGCAGTAAAAGCAGATTTGGACTCTTCATCCTGTAATAGGATGTTAATGACATCTTTAACTTTGCTAGTTTTAGCATAGTTAACAAATGGAGTCTCAGTTTGAGGTTTAGAGCTTTTAAGTTTAGGAGGAGACTGAAGTTGAGGTTGAGATGCATAAGCAGGAGCACTTGTATATGAAGAATCTGTAAAGAACCTGGCTCCAACAAACAGATCACCCTCTTCTTCTGGTAAATTCTCATTCTTTGCCATAAAGGCATTCTCCACAGTGCTAGCTGGAGATACAACATACTTGTATTGAGACATTGATGCTGCTCTATCATTGTTTCTTGAGCTTTCATCTATCTCAACTGACTCAATTTTTGCAATCAACAGATCAAGATCCATTGGAAATTTCTCAGTATGCTTCAATAGTGTTACTATTTGTTTCCATGAAGATGGAAGAGCATTGAGAAATCTGAAATGTAGATCTTCTAAGTCATTTTTAATACCCGCATTTGCATCTTAGTTGTAAGCTACACAAGTCTATTCATCATCTAATTTATGGTTTCACTAGATAAATGCTCAAACAGCTCTAACTGCCTCTTCAGTTTTTGTTTCTTGAGATCTTGAATCTCCTTAGCACCTTCACATATTATCTTCAAAGCTTTATACATAGTATATCCCATTTGATATCCGTCAAGTCTAATTAAGACTTCAAGTGGTAATCCTTTACACATCAAAGAATAGGCTTTAATATCATTCTTGACTTTCCTTAGATCATCACCTTGTAACCCATCTTCCGGATATGGTTCTGGAGAATCTCTTGTATACACAATTCCTCCATCAGGACCATCTGAAGTAATTGGAATATGAGTCTTTTTCTATTGACTTTCACAAGTCAGTGTCAATAGAACTAAGATGATGTTTCAATCTAAGGGATCAGTTCTTAAAGTCTGCTCTGTTCTTCAACTTGGGAACTTTGTTCTCAGAATCTTCTGATTTTACCATTTTTAATTTATTTTTAAGAAAAGAATTTGTTTTTGTTGTTTTTAATTTTTGAATTAAAAAAAAAGAATTGAAAATGTTTTTGGATTTTTTAAAATTTTATTAAAAAAAAAATTCTAAGTGCTGAGTTAATGCGCCTAAACAATGATGAAGCGCCCAAGCAGTGGTGAAACTCCTTTGACTTTGACTGAAACGTCTAAGGGATTGCCTTAGAAGAATTCTCAAACGCCCAACTTGTAATGCGCCTGAACAGTTGTGAAACGCCCAAACAGTTAGACGCCTGGGTGTCAAAAACACCCAAATGGTTTAGATGCGCCTCAACAGTGGTAATGCGCCTAAAAATACTTAGTTTCTGGGAAGTTTCAAAGTGTCCGCACAGTTGTAATTCGCCCCCATAGTGGTAAAACGCCTAGACCAAAAACGCCTTAACAGTTGTGAAACGCCTGAACAGTTGTCAAGCGCCCAAACACTTAGGCAATTTTCAGTAGTGTTTTGACCTAATGCGCCAAATTCAACAGATTCAAACGAACTCAGATCTGCTGAAAATCTTCAAAACTTATTGAATTGCTCTAAAAACTTCCAATTAGGCTGTAATTTGATCGATTAACAGTCCTTCATCTTCAATTTCATCAAACAACAACACAATTCGATCTTTAGATTGAAAAATCAGTTCGAAACATTGAAGAACAGTTCGACTACTTTTTTTATCAATTTCTTAATTTTTGAATGAATTGAACTACAAATTGTGATTCAATTCATGTTTCTGATGATGAAACACAACTGAAATCAACAATTGTTTGATTAAATTGCTTATCAATCACAGATTCAAGTGATTCAAAAGTTCTACAGTTTGACAAACTCAAATCACTGAACCAACAGCTCTGATACCATTTGATAGAATCAAAATGGATCAATATGTGATGATATTATGATACAATTCAATCAAACAAACACAAGTAATCAATTCAATGCAAACAAATCAGAAAAATTCATAGTTTTTCATTGCTAGTAAGCATAGAAAGTACAAGTGTAAGAAAACAGTTACAAGTCGTTCTAACTGATTTCTTAGGTTCTTTTTTAGGTCTTTTGAGGTCTCAGCTACACAATAACTTATCTATGCTATTTATACTATCAATACAAAAGGAACACATATTTACCAATAAGTCCCAAAACTATGACAAAAACTATACAAAGACTAATAAAGACTAAATGTAAATCTTCAAGAGGCTTCTACAGCCCGTATTCTGAATATGGCCCCAACCAAGAAAGTGGATAAGACACCTTTTGAAATATGGCATGGAAGGGTTCCATCGTTATCATATTTAAAAGTGTGGGGTTGTGAAGATTATGTTAAGCAGAACACCCTAAACAAGTTAAAAAGCCGATCCACTAAGTGTATCTTTGTAGGATATCCCAAAGACTCGATGGAATATTACTTCTACAATCCAATAGAGCAAAAGGTATTTATTGCTCGAAAGGCTAAGTTCTTGGAAACTAAGTTCCTTATGGATGGAACTACCGATAGAACAGTGGAACTTGATGAGGATCAAGAACCACAAGCCGATACACGTTTGGTTGATACTAGCAATCAACAAGAGGTTGTTGATAATGATCAAGTGGTTGATCAATACACACAAAACATTCACAGATCTGGTAGAACTAGCTATCCACCCGAAAGATATGAACTTTTCATGAATGGATGCTTTGTAGTTGACTCGAATGAACCAACTACGTACCATGATGCAATGTCCAATTCGGATTGTGTCAAGTGGCTTGAAGCCATGAACGTAGAGATGCAATCTATGTATGACAACCAAGTGTGGGAATTGGTTGTGCCACCGCTCAACTCCAAACCGGTTGAATGTATGTGGATTTTCAAGAAGAAAACCGATATGCATGGAAACTTGGATACTTATAAAGCAAGACTTGTAGCAAAAGGTTTCACTCAGACTCAAGGGGTTGATTATGATGAGACCTTTTCACCTGTGGCAATACTAAAGTTAATTAGGATATTATTTGCAATAGCTGCATATTATGACTATGAGATTTGGCAAATGGATGTCAAAACTGCTTTCCTTAATGGACATCTTGAAGAGAATGTCAATATGGTTCAGCCCGAAGGTTTTGTCGATCCATAATATCCTAATAAAGTATGCAAGTTAAAGAAATCAATCTATGGACTGAAACAAGCATCGAGAAGTTGGAATCATCATTTTGATGAAGAGATCAAGAAATTTGGATTCATCAAGAACGCTGATGAAGCTTGTGTGTATAAGAAGGCTAGTGGGAGCATCATCACATTCTTAGTATTGTATGTTGATGATATACTACTATTTGGAAATGACATTCAACCATGGAAGGTGTTAAAACCTGGCTTGGAAGTTGTTTTTCTATCAAAGATCTTGGTGAAGCCACCTATATTTTGGGAACAAAGATCTATAGGGATAAATCAAGGCGGTTGATAGGTTTAAACCAAAGTGCATACATTGATAAAATCTTAAAAAGGTTCAAGATGGAGAACTCTAAGAAAGGTTTGGTACCTATTCAAAGAGGGATAATATTGAGTGCATCTCAATGTCTAAGCTCAAAGGATGAGCAAGAAAGGATGAAAGAAATCCCATATGCATATGCTATAGGATCCATCATGTATGCAATGATATGCACTAGACCGGACGTGTCATGCGCTTTAAACATGACAAGCAGATATCAGCAGAATCCAGGAAATAACCATTGGATGGCTGTTAAGGCATATTGAGTGAAGATTCAACTACATAATGGATTAAGTTGAAAAAGGAAAGATATGTATTCGCAAAGTTCACACCGATCAAAATATTACGGATCCACTCACGAAGCTCCTTGAAAGGCCAAAGCGTGAGAGTCATACTTGTGCCTTAGGACTTCGATATTCTAGAGATCGGATTTGATCTACTTAGTATTTAGACATCGGAACAATTTTTATTTTGACTCGTATATATATAATTATGACACTATGAGTTATGTTCCATTTTAGCATGTGTAGATCCATGAATATGTTTATTATTCTAAATGTCCGTAGTAGGTCATAGTTGTGGGAACAAATATGAAGTAAGACTATTATGAACTTGGGTTGGTGGATATTCATAAGGTATGAATATAGAGCAAAAGGTTGCTTCCAAAGTTCATAGATATTTGTAGGATACAAATATTGGACTGACCCGCTCTCAAATTTTACTACATGAAATTATATAATTGATCATAAGTAAATTTGAGTAAAGGTGAATATCATAGTATCCTCCGACTTGAGATACATATTGGGTTTTGATATTCACCAAATATTATACTTTGATCTAGTTCTTCGCTGTTCTGAAATATGGACAGTACACAAGGCTAGTTTCAGGTGTGATACAAGGTGATTGTGAGAAACGTATGTAGTCAAGATGGGATTTGTTCCTCTTATTCGTTGAGAGTATGATGTCTAAGGCCTGATAAAGTTAAATCAACAGAAAATGATCATTCTGTGTCTCTGGATTTAACATGACATCTGTAACAAAAGGATAAATGATAGATTCACCTAAATCATTTTCAAGTAAGGGACTTGAAGAAGATGATGTTATTGAATGGCACTTCATCATGCTTATTAGGGGTAGTAAACCGTTGTTAGGCGGTATTTACTACTTGCATCAATCCTCTATGTGTCTTGTGCAAGTGGGAGATTGTTAGGAAAGATCTGTCCAAGACACATATTGAATTGATGTGACTAGTACATAATGATTCAAGTCGGGTCATACCCAATAACAAGCTAGACAAACACCTACAATATTTATTTTATGATATGATCATGTAAATAAATATTAACACTTAAAGTATTTATAAATTGGTTTTCTAAATATTTACACTAGTGTTGTGAATAAATTATATGGATAATTCATTCTAGAGAGAGTATTTTATATTGTTATTCAAATAGTTGAACAACAATATAAGTCTTTTGTCCGAATTTCTTAATTGCTCATCTGCATTTACTAGTACGGATGTGCTTTTGAGGAAATGCGGATGAAAGTTCCTCATCCGCATTTACTAATGCGGATGTGCATTTGTGGAAATACTGAAGGAATTTCTTCATCCGCATTTACTAATGCGGATGAGCATTTAAGGAAATGCTGATGAAACTGATCGTCCTCATTTACTAATACGGAGTGCATTTGTGGAAATGCTGGTGGAACTACTCATCCGCATTTACAAATACGGATGTACATTTGGGAAATGTGGATGAATTTTCTTCATCCGCATTTACAAATGCGGTTAGAGGTTATTCATCTGCATTTACTAATGCGGATGAATATTAGAGAAATGCGGATTGGTTATGGGGCTAGGTCCCGCCCACTTTTCTCTCTCTCTCTCTCTCCTCGTCTGAAATTTAGCTTCACAGGACATGCGCTATATGATTGCAATCAACCACTCTCTCTGATAACTTACAACACACACAAAAGGTGCCGGTCGGTGTTCCTGTTGGTTTTCTCTCAATCGGTCGAAGAAAACCAAGAACAGAGATCGTTTAAGTAAAATTCCTAGCAACCTGGTGTTTGTTTAAAGCTTGGGGTAGACAAGCTTGAGGCCTCGTACTTTGGAAGCTGCCGTTCAAAGATTATCTTCCTCTGACCCATTCAAGAGGTAGAATTCTAAACACCCTATGGTTGTTTGTAAGCATGTTTTCTATATAACGATCCATTACGGGTTTTTAACAGATATATAAAATGGTTTATATATGTTAACTGTAACAAGTTTTTTATTCTAATTCCGCTGCGTTTTTCATTTAATAATAATAAAATGACTCTGATAAACTTGTTCAAACCCCAACATCAAGACCACTTGGGTTAGTTTTAGAACTCATAGAACTTATTTTAGACAAAAAGTTTGACCCATCTGGATTTAGTATTACTAAGTTGTGGTTAGATGATTAATATCATCAAATACAAGATTAAATAAAGAATATATCATCAAACGAATGATTTTCTTACCGAAGATAAAGAAGTGAACAAGCTTTGCTTAAGATCTAATCTTGAATGACTTTAATACATCAAAAATGAATGAAATAATGTTGAAGATAGTAATTTTTAATTGGGAAGGAGGAGAACAAGAAAAAATTGGAGAGTCGTGGCTAGGGTTTTTAATTAGAGAGAAAACTTTGAATTAAGTTTCATAATGGAAAGGTGCAGGATCGGGTAAGCGTGCTTAAGTTTCCAATTAGCTTCACAGGAGGAGAGAAATTTAGATCACTTAACAATTCAAACAGGGAACTGGTAACTATTTAGAAGATACTAAGCCAACGCAAGTAATGTATGTGAAACAAGAACAAAATCACAAGAACACAAGATAAAGTTTTCAAGGAAGTTGTATATTGATTCTCTAGTTCTATTAAAAGTGTGTTCAAGTATATCTTAGTTACAAGAACTTGAGACTCTTATATACTACAACCTACAACCGTCAATATACAAAAAGACAGTTGGGATTTGACTAATCTAGACAACAAGATCAATTTACAGTCAAAAGGCAGATTGCCTTTTGGCTAGTGACTATGACATGCTATAGCTCACTGACTTTATCTAATAAGACAAGTCTATAGGAACAATTATGGGAAGTTATAGGCAAAGACCTTTTTCTATAGTTTGATAAAGTATGGAAGTTTCACCAACTAATGAAAAGCAGGTGAGTCTTCAGAGCAGCAGCGGAAGGTACAGCAGCTTTATTAAAAAGTAACTCAGAGAAAGCATTTTTTCTCTGTCTTTAGAAGAAATCAGTCTTCTCATCAAAATGGCTTCGGAAGACTTTGTCTTGTGAAGCTTCGGAAGACTTCATCTTTGGCTTCGGAAGAAAGGATCTTTGGCTTCGGAAGATTTCACACTTGTAATATTTTTTGATAAGTGTGAAACTTCCGAAGCAACTTCTTCTGAACTATTGGCTTCGGAAGATCTTACACTTAGACTTATTTGTGAGTGTAAGACTTCTAAAGCTAGTTCATCCTTGTTCTTTAGTGCATGCTGGAAGACTTGATTGTTCTGGTATCCTTTGCTTGCATCAGCCTAGGCTGATGCTACCAAAACAGAGAAGTTCTTCAAATGTTGATAGTCCACATCAGGATCTTCAGCATTCCTTTCTTCATCATAAGATCTGGATCATTCAAACTGACATAGAACCTTCTCATGTCAAAGAGATAATGCAGAGGAAGTTTAAGCATGTCACTTGTGAAGTAGACATGTTGTTCTCCCTGATCTCTTATGACATACCATCTGTCTGGATCTTCAGCAAAAGTCCATGACAGAATTTGTCTTCCAGTAGCAAGAGGCTCTACTATGATTAGAGTTTGTTGAGAGACCTCTTCATGCACTCCCTCAGGATGCTCTAACTCATCCTGAGGTTGGGAGGTGGATGTCTTTCTTCTCTTCTTCTTTGAAGTGGATCTTCTTCTGGCCATCCTTTTTCTCCTCCCAGATTTCTTCAACTGAGAGGGCTGGTCTTGAGTATCAGTTGGTTCTATTATGTCCCTCTCAGTTGGGTTCTCCTCTCTTACACGTTCAGAAGGAGAGAGAGGAAGACCCTGCTGTGGGTCAGAATATGAAGTTGTCTCAGATGCAGCTCCAAGTTTAGGTTGTGTTGTCTCAGTAGGTTCAACCTTCACCTCAACTTCAGGTTGAGCTGGACTTGGTGGAGAATGCAAGTCCACCAGCTCTCCCCTTTTTATCTTCTGCTTGATCACCCTAATATGCTCATCCATTATGGATAGAGACATAAGACCAAGCCTCCTTTTGGAGAACCCATACAGCTTCAAGAAGCTCATCATCCTTTGTCTGTCAGCAGACTTCTTTTGGCTTTTGTGGATGATGATCCTTGACTTTGCAGCTTCTTCCCTTAATCTTTTCCTTGCAGCTTGCCTTTCCTTTTTGGCTTGTTCTTCCAGCTGCTTGTTGTATTCAAACATTATGTACTCATATGATAAGGGAAGAAGTGCAGCTGCCTGATAGAGACCTATGGCACTCAGGTAGTTGATCATCTTTAGTCTTTCTTCTTCATTAACTACCTAAGGTTGTTCAGTGGCCACACTCTCAGGCTCAGGACTTTCTTGAACTGGAGAGAGGACAGGGGCATCTTTGTAGAGTCTTTTAAGTCTCCTTTCTTTGATTTTAAGGAGCAATTCTGCATCCTCTGCTTCCTTTCTCTCTTTTGACAATTCAATATCAGTCAGTTCATTCAGCTCCTCTAAGGGGAGAGAGATGAGTTCATCAATATTGTAGTTTCTGGTTCCCAGGTAATTCAGCCTGGCTGCCCTTAACTCATCTTCCTGAGTGTTTAGCCTGGGAGCATCCCTGATTACAGCTTCCATGAATCCTGGGGAACCACTTGAACTCTTCCTCTTCCTCTCTCTCTTCTCCTCCTCAATCTCCTCAGGAGTTATTTTTCTTTAGCCTTTGTCAACCACAAGCCTTGGTGACTGAGGCTGGAGAGAGCTTTGGCCTTCATTGCTTGGTTCAGCTATCAAGCTCTGGCCAGAGAGAGGTTGTGAATCACCATCACCAGCTGGTGTTTCACTAAGGGTAATGGGTGTAGAGGGAGATCATATCTCAAGGTTCACAGGTTCAACCTCTGGGCCTTCAGTCAAGGCTTTCCCTTTGAAGCTAATCTCCGGGTCCACCTCAACATCCAGTTGACCAAAGATCTCACCTGCTAGCCTCTGTCTATATAGTTTTGATCTCAATTTGAATTCCTTTAGCACCTTGTCTTGGATCCTTTCTGCCAATCTTGCAGCTTGTCTGTTGTTGCTTGGGTTGACAAGTGGCAGATCTACCAAATTTATACTCTCATAGTAGCTCAGTCTTGAAATGTTGAAAACTTTTAGTTGACCCTGAGCTCTAAAGATCACAAGAGCTCTCCTGTTACTGTCATACCCCCAACCCCTGATTGGGTTCTCAGAAGGGGCAGACATTGCTCTTGGTATTCCCTCCTCAAATAGTTGTTGGATGAGCAAGTCTAGATCACTATCATGAGGAGGTTGCTGAGTAAGGACAAGTTTAAGAGAGGGTGGTGAATCCTCAATGTCCATACTCTGGGAAGAACTCCCAGGTTCTATGGCTGTCAAGACTTTCTCCCCCTTTTTGGTAGCATCACCCTCTTGACTAGGTGAACTGACTTTCTCCCCCTTTTTGGTAGCATCACCCTCTTGACTAGGTGAACTGGGGAATTGGTGCAAGACATCCATAGGTTCTTGTGGTCTAAGTTGAGTTGTCATCCTTGGTCTCTCAGCTAACTGGCCCTAAAGATCGGTGATCTCAAGTTACTGGTCATTGACCTTCTTCTGTAAGATAGTCAACTAAGATTCCAGGTGAGCTATCTTTGAAACTAAGTACGTGCATGTTTTTGTCAGTTTGTGCACCTTTTGTTTCAGACTCCCCTTATCTTCAGTTGAAGAATCACTGGGGGATGAGAGAATTGGACCTAAGTCTTCTTCCTCATCACCAGCATGGTGTTCATGGCTGCTGGATTTCTTCTGCCTAATGACAGCTTCCAGAGAAGTGTCAAGAGGCTGGGTTGCCATGGTTGAGGTCCTATTGATGTTATCACTTGTAAAAGTGAGAGCCTCTTCCATATGGATCTCCTGAACAAGTTCAGGAACATCCACCTCAGTGGAGGGTAGATGATGTGGGCTAGACCTGGGTGAGTCAGAAATACTCATCTCTCTTTAAGCAAGGGTAGAGAAGAGAGACTCATGGTATTCACTGACATCCAAGTCCTCATCATCATAAAAGTCTAAGCTGGGTATTGATTGGTTGAGATCTAGAGGTTGGGGATGGTAGCTATCCCCTGAAGGTTGATCACTTGAGTTTAGAGACTCAGAGTGAAGGCTAGAAGCTGTTTGGGTAATGAGCTCATCAGCCTAAGCATGAGAAACCTCAGAACTGATTATTAGAAAGATGGGAGTGGTTTGCTCATCAGGGGAAGTGGGAGCTCGATATTCCACTTCCTCCTGTATAGGTTGCGATATAGGAGCCTGCACATGCTCAGTAGCAAGTGCATGGGTTCGTTTGGATTTTATTTTGTAGGTGATGGTGATGGTAGGCTGTGTTTGAGGTGGTTGAGAAGTGGAGGGTGTGGGATCACCACTAGCTGGTGCTGCTAGGTTGTCACCCTAAGCAATGAGCTCAAACATTTATGGGATAAGGGTTGTTTCTACCCCTGAGAAGCCAACAGTTGGCTTCTTCAAGATTTTGAAAATGGCAGGCCTAATTTGTCCCAATTTAAGAATATTTCCTGTTCCCCTCAACTGTGGTCCCAATTCATAGTTGAGAATGTGTTGAACATACTTGGGGCACATGTAATAATCTAAGGAGTCCAAGTTTGCAAGTAAATTTGTATAAACAAACTAAGAGTACCTGAACATGACCCCTTGTACCATCCCATAGACTATGAAGGAGAGGTCTTCTGGAACTTGATCCCATCCTCCATGTGTGTTAGATAAGCTATGTATGATGACATTGAGGAGGTACTTCCATGGTGACCTCTTGACAGGTCCGCCAGAATTCAAGCAACTGATCCTTATAGAGAGGAGGATCAATTGTAAGGGAGGTGAAGTAGTGAGACGAAGAAAGGTACCTACAAACATCTGAGAAGCTTGGATCCTTCTCAGAGTTCAACAGGGCAACTTGATTATGTTGTCTGTGTAGGTGCATGGTGAAATCAGGGTCATTTCTTCGATCAATGTTGGCCATTTGGTGAAGCTTATCAGTGAAGAAAGGAAGAAGAAAGTGAGTTTGGGGTGAAATTAGGTTAAAGATTGTGAGAGTAGATAGAAGAAATGGAATCGTTGAGAAGATATATGTAGTGGATTTGAGACAAAGTTAGAACACAAAGATAAACTTTGAAATCTGCAAGTGGGTCCCACTTCTGAAAAAGCGCCCAAAAAGTTAGTTTTCTTAGAAGTTGAAAATCTTCCGAATGTATTTTTGCTTCGAAAGTTTTTTAAGAAAAGCTTCCGAAGGCAACTTTGCTTCGGAAGATATTTCAAAGAGTTGTGAAAATTTGGCTTCGGAAGGAATATACCAAAAGAAATTTCTTCCGACATAAATTTTTCTTCGGAAGAACTAAGTCAGAAAATTATTATCCGTAGATAATAAATCTTCCAAGACGAAATTGCTTTCAGAAGATATGTGTTCTTTGAATGCATTTAAGTACTTATAAGCATATTTAAGCTTCGGAAGATATTCTAAGAATTTCTTTCAAAGGTAATCTCTTATGAGTTGTTAAATGATTTAAAGATATAAATTTCTTCCGAATGTAATTTGATTTCTTCCGAGACAAAATAATAAATTTTCACAAATCTAAGGAATATCTTAAAAAAATTGATTTACTTCCAAAGGGAACTGGGCTTATGAAGGTGATAATATAGATGACTTAGGACACATAATTTTTAGAAATAATGTTGATTAAGTGTTTAAAGAAAAATCTATTCAAAGTTAATCATCCCAATAGCTGATATAAGATATCTAAACCTCTGTTCATCAAAAGCTTTAGTGAACAGATCAGCATATTGTTCATTTGTGTTAACCTTGATTAGTTTGATTAATCCTTTCTCAAAATTACCTCTAATCAAATGATACCTGATGTTGATGTGTTTAGTCCTAGAGTGCTGCACAGGATTCTCTGTAATAGAGATAGCACTGTTGTTGTCTATGTGGATAGGAGTCTCCTTGAAATTGAATCCATTGTCCAGCATCTGATTTTGAATCCAAAGCACTTGAGCACAGCAGCTTGTAGCAGCAATGTATTCAGCTTCAGCAGTTGATACAGACACACAGGATTGCTTCTTGCATTACCAAGAGACTATCCTTCTATCAAGGAAGTGACATCCCCCAGATGTAGACTTTGCATTCATGTTGCAGCCACCATAGTCACTATCTATATAAGCATACAGATTAAAGTCTGAATTCTTTGGATACCGAAGGCCTAGTTTAGGGCACCTTTGAGGTATCTGAGAATTCTATTCAAAGTAAATAGGTGTGACATTTTGGGGTTGGCTTGATATCTTGCACATATGCATGTGGCAAACATAATATCAGGCCTGCTAGCAGTGAGGTACATAAGAGACCCAATCATAGCCCTGTAGAGATGTTCATCAACACACTCCCCCTCAAGATCAGGACCAAAGGAGTGGTTTCTGGCTATAGGTGTCTTTGCAACCTTACAATCAGTCATATTGAATCTTGTAAGTATGTCTTGTACATACTTTGACTGACTAATAAAGATGCCATTTTCAACCTGCTTCACTTGAATTCCTAGAAAGAAGTTGAGATCCACGATGGCACTCATTTCAAATCTATCCTTCATCAGCTTCTCAAAGTCTTTGCAGAACTTTGGATTAGTTGAACCAAAGATGATGTCATCTACATATATCTGAACTAGCATTATTTCATTTCCTGTTTCTTTGATGAAGAGAGTCCCATCAATAGTACCTCTTTTGTATCCATGTTGACAAAGATACTTTGATAGTGTCTCATACCACTTTCTTGGAGCCTGATGCAGTCCATATAGAGCTTTATCAAGCTTGCAGACATAATCAGGATGATCTGGGTCTGCAAAGCCAGGTGGTTGTTTGACATAAACTTCTTCATCTATCACCCCATAGAGAAAGGCACACTTTATATCAAGCTGGAAGACCTTGAAATCCTTGGATGCAGCATAAGCCAGGAATATTCTTACAGCTTCAAGTCTTGCTACAGGAGCAAAGACATCAGTGTAGTCAATTCCTTCTTCTTGAGTGTACCCCTGGACAACCAGTCTAGCCTTGTTCTTGATAATAATCCCTCTATCATTAGTCTTGTTCCTAAATACCCATTTGATTCCTATGATACTTTTCCCTTGAGGAAGAGGACATAAGTTCCACATCTTCTGTCTTCTGATTTGAAGCAACTCTTCTTGCATTGCCTCAATCCAGCTTCCATCCTTCAAAGCCTCATCAACTTTCTTCGTCTCAATCTGGGATAAAAAACAAGAATGCAGACAAACATTGCTCTCATGTGTTTGTCCTCTTGTTCTCACCCCTGTGTCAACATTTCCAATGATGTTTGTGGTATGGTATGACTTGTGGATCCTAACTTGAGGGATCATAGCAAGTTGATTTGAGATATCTAAGTTAGAGAAATTTAGATCTGGCAAAGATGTGCTACCCACTACATCAACACACTTATCAAGAGAAGATTGATCCAATGAGTGTGTTACATCATTAATGTTGTCTTCTATGGAGTGGTTATCAGCATCAAGAAATTCTTGATCACTATCACCACCTCCATCTACTTCTAGATTTGAAGTTCCTTCACCTGGATTTGGAGCCTCTGAGCTAGAATTTGAAGGCATCTCAGATGAATCAGCAGTATTTGTCATACTTGTGTTGATAGGAGCTTCACTTGTAGGGTTAGTTACCATTGGAGCTGAAGTAGTATTCTTGTTTGGTCTTCTCAGCTCAAATCTTAGGTCAGGATCACCTGTTGATATATTATCTGTAGATCCCGAAACATTTTCACAAGACTTGTTAAAATAGTTGGTAACTAAATCAAGATAAAACATCCAATCTGGACCAGAACCTTTAACACTGGGAGTGTTGTCAATGAAGGTCACATTGGCTGACTCCTCAATTACTCTAGTTTTGAGGTTGTATACTCTATAAGCCTTAGCTTGAGAGGAGTATCCAACAAAGTTTCAATCATCTGATTTCTCATCAAACTTGGCTACTTGATCTTTGGTATTCAAGATGGTGCATGGACTTCCAAATGACCTGAGGAAACCAATGAATGGTCTCCTTTTGTTCCATAGCTCATAAGGAGTCTTACCATGAGTCTTAACTACTAAAACTCTATTTTGTACATAGCAGGCTATATTGATAGCCTCTGCCCAGAAGGTGATAGGCAGTTTAGAGTCAGACAACATGGTTCTAGCAGCTTCAATAAGTGTCTTGTTTCTCCTCTCAGCAACATCATTTTGCTGAGGAGTCCTGGGAGCACTATATTGTCTTGAAATACCCTTTTCATCACAAAATGTATAAAGGATTTGGTTTTTAAATTATGTTTCCTGATCACATCTTATGGTTTTGACCTTGTGATCACATTGATTCTTAAATTTCAGAATGAAATTCTTCAAGATCTCAGGAGTCTCATCCTTAGTTCTAAGGAAGAAGACCCAAGTGAATCTTATGAAGTCATCTGTGATCACTAAACAATAAGAGGTCCTTCCTATACTCATTACACTGGTGGGGCCAAACAGATCCATATGTAATAAGTGTAGGGGAGTAGTGATAGCGTTCTTTTCCTTTGGCTTGTGAGACACTTTGTGTTGCTTTCCTTTCAGGCATGCAACACAATGGTGATCACTTGTAAACTCTTTCTTTGGCATTCCAGTTACCAAATCATTTTTAATCAATTTATTCATGTTTTTGAAGTTTACATGGCATATTCGTTTATGCCAGAGGAAAGACTCATCACTATTTGCTTTAGATAGAAAACAAGACACTTCTCCAGAGGGGGTTATTTCTTGCAGATCTATCTTGTAAATGTTTCCCTTCCTGGGGGCTCTGAGCAGGATGTACTTCTGAGGAATAACCACCCCACGCTTGAGAACAATGCACTCATGCTCAGTGAAGAGCATGTGATATTTTTGTTGGTCCTCTCGATCGATATAATAGTGCAATTGATTAATAAACACAAACAAATCTCACTGAAAACACAAATATCAATGATATTTGTGTAAAATATAGATCAAACACAATAAAATATTGATGAACAATGATGAACACCTTAAGAACACTCAATAAACCCTTGTTTGATCTGAATTCATTGCTAAAGATATTACAAATGTGAAAAGACCCTCAATCAATGGCTCATTCAATCTTTTCAACACACTAATGACTCTAGCTATATATAGTCTAATGACAATTAAACTTAATGACAATTAGCCCCCTAGACTATCATTAAAACAAGACAATTATGAAATTACAATTAAGACACAAACTAGACAAATAAAGATTAAATATATATTTTGTTGACAACAAAAGATATATTAACTCTAAGACCCGTGTTCTTTGTATCTTCAACGTCTCACTACTAATCTTCGTTCCAAACGTGTCGTCTTGACTTTTGCATTGACTTTGACTTTAATGTTGACTTTTGTTGACTTTGATTGCATTGATAATATAGACTATCCTTATCAGACCCAACAATACTCCCCCTTAGTCTATTATTATCAATGTCTTTTATCGTGATCAGCACCGATAAGTCAACTATATAATGATCTTCAATCTCCCCCTAGATTGATGATCTGGTACAGACAAACTTTCATCTTATAGGCTCCCCCTTTTTGTATTATCCCCGTCTTTGTGTGCATTCTTTGAGAATGATCAGGAACAACTTTTCTAACTCTCTATTCTTGAGTGCTTCAGAAGATGTAGGAGAAGGAATCCTAGCTCGGTATCCTCTGCAAACTTGAGGAACAGGTTCTCTGGTATGGTACTTTGCTCAGTTGATGATCGGCCATCAATTGCAGCAAGAATATGTAACACAATTATAAACACATTCTACCCAATTCTCGTTAGATCATTTCAACAATACAAATAAACCCGTGTTTATCTGAATGTGCAATCTCCCGTGAAACGCATGTGAAAATGATAACATTTTAATAGCATAATATGGAAGACTTGAAAAATAATTTGAAATGAATATTTTATTTTATTTTGTTTTATCATATTACACCAAGAACTAATTTGATCATGAGATCACATCCTCAAAATATACGAAAGCACAAAGATGTATTTAAACGTCGACAAGTTAGTGAGATCACATTGATACAGAGTCTGGTCACAGTTTTAAGTTTTTGAAAGCCAAAACAGTTCAAAAATGATTGTTGGTATATTTGTCCAATTTAAACTCATGCCTTATCCTTTTCAACAAGTGATTTGCAACTGATTTTATCATGTTTTAGATTCAATTAGAGAAGCTCAGGTGATTTGGTTCCCATAGACATCCGGCAAAGAACTTATCCCATCATCAGGGCTTATTGAGTAATATGATTAACTCTGCTTGATTTTCTTTTGAATTTTCAACAATGATCTTAATTTAAGAATCACTGTGCCTTTATTTGGGGAAGAGATGATGAGAGCTCCAGGTCCATACTTACGTATAACAGAGGAGATGATCATCTGAGCGTGCTGATGAGAGCTTTAGGTCTATACTCACGTATAACAGAGAAGATCATCACTCCAGGTCAATGCTTTCGCATAGTAGAGGAGATAAGCATGAAAAGGATTTTGAAGAGCTTACAAGAAGCATCATTTCAGAAGCAAGGGTGAGGGAATTTGGGAATCGAAGTAATCAAGGCAGAAGTCAGATACTCTCAACCCAGTTTTGACGTGACTTGTAACTTTGTGCAGGCCAAAATGTCAGGAGAATAATCCTTATCATCAAGTTCTAAAGCTTTAGTTAGGCTACGGAATCACTGTTTACATCGTTTTCAGGCTGAGCCTACTAAGCATATCTTATAATGAAACTATCTTTTTCAGATTTTAGAATATTAAGTGATACAGACATCTACATCAGTTACTATCATTTCTCATAAAGTACAAGTCATGCAAATAAGTATACCAAGAAGACATACTATCATTTCTCAGTCATCCCAAATCAAGTTCTTAGTTCTCGTGAATTTTTTTTTATTCTCCCCCGAAATTTCTTTTTAACTGCCATGAAACAAAAAAAAAAGAATTTTCCCTTTTTTTAAGTATATAATAAACAGAATTGAATAAATAATTTTACTAAAGAAAGTCTTCCAAATTATACTAGCAAAAACATGAGAAATGAAGTAACAAGAAAAATGCAGTGATTGTGAATGGTAGCTAAGAATTCAAAATGTGGATGAGATACCATAACCTGTTTGTTCTGCCTCAAATTTGAATTAGGAACAATCCCAGTCAGTAAATCGGATTACTGATAGGCCTCGTGAATTGTTCCTGCACTCATAAACAGATTAGTTAGAGAGGGGAACCCAGACCATCATGGTCCTGGGAGTTCCTTTTTCATTAGTGTATGTAACCTGTTTAAGCACACACTCTTTTGAAAAATCATTAATTTCTTTATCCTTTTCTTTTTGTTTTACTTTCCAAATTTGTTTCTGTTCAATTACTTTTGATTTGAAAGAATTGAATTTGGAAATCATTTTCTGTTTAAGACCCGAAGGAAGAGATTTTAATTTTGAAACATTGGTCTTTTTCATCTTTGAATCATGTGAAACCGGCTTCACATGAGAAGGTTTGGATAGATTGTTCTTTATCCAACCATTCAAAGATATGTGCTTTTTACCTTTTGAACCCGAGAAGCAACCTGTGTTATCTTTACCTTCCGAAGCTTGCCTTTGAACCTGAGGGCACTTCTTTAGCACATGACCTTTTTTTCCACATCTGAAGCAAGCCTTGAAAGGCTTTTGGTTCTTTGTAGTCCCGTGGATAGCTGGAGAGGGTGGAGCCTGCTTTGAGGTTGTTACAGCTTGTTGACAACCTTGAAGCTTCTTCTTTTGGATATCAGGAAATTAAACTTTCTGAGGCTTTGTCAATGTGGATTTTGAACTGGGTTGTGTTTTGATGTGTGATGTTCTGGAAGCTGAGATCTGAACATTCTTTTGAGAATCCTTTTGTATGACAGGTGACATGTTCGACTTGGAAGCAAATTTTTGAGGGTCATGATGGATAGCAGATGAAGATGGTGAGTGCTTCTACTGAGTTTTGGAGGAAATGCTGATTTGTTTAGCAGTTGGAGATGAGATCTGTATAGGTCTTGATTCAATTGTTGGAAGCTTTTGACACTTGATAACTTCAGGTGACTTGATGATCTCTTGTTCATAATCAGAACTTGTCCAGTGCTGTATGCACAAGTCAGCAGCTAGGGCTTTTTCATATTGACAGACAGGAGTGTTCTTTTTGTATTCTTCCTCCTTAGCAGCTCTCTTCTTAGCTTCCTCAGCTTCATCTCCCTCTGGATTTCCTTCATCCTGAACCTCCTTATTCACTTCATCTGTTTCACTATCCTGTAGCTTCTGAATTTTACACCAGCTTGCACAGGCATCAACATCACCAACACTCTCACCTTGAGTATCACAGCTGAATTCTTTGAAAGGATCAAAATCCTTAACATAATTCTCATCACTGTTTACCACCTCAGCCATCAATACATGGTTGACTTCTTCTTTAGTTTCTTTGATCTCAACACTTGAAGATACACCACCATACATGAATTGACTGTACTCTTTTCTTTTCATATCCAAATCAAATGACTTCAACTTGTTGATAACTTCCATGAGTTTGTAGTCAGCAAAATTTCTTTCGTATCAACCTAACTTGTGGACTCCACTATGGAGGAAGAGAGTCCAAAAGCTTTGTGACTTGTTCATGGTTTCCCAGCTGGTCATCATACTTCTTAAGGTTGTTTGCCACCATCAAAAATTGATCAACAACAACAGATATCTTTTCATATTTCATGGCTGCAAAAGAATCAAACTGACTTTGTGCCATTTTGGCGTTGTCTGATTCGAAATCGGCAGAAAACGCCATTTTCTTTTAAAATATTAAAATTCACTTTAACACCCAAAACTAAAATTATTTTTCCAAAAATTGTTGAATGATATTCTCCCCCCAAAAAAATACTTTTAATGTCAACTAAATGGTTTCTAAGCAACTGGGTCAAGCTGACCTTTCAATAATTTTGCTGGCAAATTCGCTAGCAATTTCTCTCCTAATTTCACTGGTAATTTCGCTCGTAATTTCGGCAACAGTTTCGCCCAGCAATAGCACACAGAAGCTAGTTTCGCTGGATTGTTTCCCCCGAAACTAGTTGAACTTTTGTTCAGAGATCAATTTGACAGCAATTTCGCTGGGTTTGGCACACAAACACACTGAACTTTCGTTCAACGCATGTACATTCGCTAGGACAAAGAAATCAGATCCAGAACAAAGAACTGTGTAATTTCGCTGAATGATCCCTAGTTTCGCCCGGCAAAACTGTGTAGTTTCACTGAATGATGCTGTAGTTTCGCTGGACGATCTGTAAATTTACCCAACATATCTGGATAGCTTTTTCAGCACGAAATCAACTGAAATTCATCCAAATCTCAATGAATTTTAGATCTGATGATTTCTAAAGCTTCCCACACCAAAATCGAGAAATCCTCAATCAATTTCCATGTCCAAAACATGCAAATCAGATCGAAAATGAATGTAACAGTGAATTTTTTGAAAATACCCAAAAACTTAATCAACCAAGAGCACAAAGGCTCTGATACCAAATTGTTGGTCCTCTCGATTGATATAACAGTGCAATTGATTAATAAACACAAACAAATCCCACTGAAAACACAAATATCAATGATATTTGTGTAAAATATAGATCAAACACAATAAAATATTGATGAACAATGATGAACACCTTAAGAACACTTAATAAACTCTTGTTTGATCTGAAATGATTGTTAAAGACATACAAATGTGAAAAAACCCTTAATCAATGGCTCATTCAAGCTTTTCAACACACTAATGATCTAGCTATATATAGTCTAATGACAATTAGACTTAATGACAATTAGCCTCCTAGACTATCATTAAAACAAGACAATTATGAAATTACAATTAAGACACAAACTAGACAAGTAAAGATTAAATATATATTTTGTTGACAACAAAATATATATTAACTCTAAGACCCGTGTTCTTTGTATCTTCAACGTCTCACTACTAATCTTCGTTCCAAGCGTGTCGTCTTGACTTTTGCGTTGACTTTGACTTTAATGTTGACTTTTGTTGACTTTGACTGCGTTGATAATATAGACTATCCTTATCAGACGCAACAGATTTTGGTCACAAAATTGGGACACACTCAAAAGATTGTATCCAAGCTTCTTGACAAAGTTTACCTTCTCAATGCTGAGCTTACCATTTGAGACCAGGCCCCTGCCAGTGATGTAACCTCCTGCATCTCCCCCAAAAGCAACTAGCCCTCCATCAAACTTCTCAAAGTTTTGAAGCAAGGAGCCATTGCCTGTCATGTGTCTTGAGCAGCCGCTATCAATGATCCATACATTTCTGTTGGTTTTTAGCTGCCCCTCCACAAAAAAAGATGATTTAGTTACATTTGGGAACCCAAGCCTCATTGGTCTTGGGCTTGTCAAAGTGAATAGAAGACAATGAAACAGTAAGTGATCCTATGTTCAGGCTTTGAGGATTATTTGCTATTGCTGATATGAACTTTCAGTCACATGGTCTTCTTTCATCTTCCACACCACCTTCGGAAGATTGGGCTTGACCTTTAAAGCTTCGAAAGTTTTAACAACTTTAGAAGATTTGGAGACTGGGCCTTTGGAAGATCTAGCTTTCACTGCAGCTGGCTTTGGTGCTTCAGAAGTATTCCTTTCTTCCGAGACCATTTTTCCTTCTGAAGGCAATTTAACACCTGTTTTCCTTTTCACTTTGGAGCTTCCGAAGGAAACAGATTTTCCTTCCGAAGCTAGCTTTTCCTTCTTCTTCCCAGAAGCTTTCTCTTTGATCATGTGGATAGTGCTTTTGGGATTGTAGATGCAATCCTTAGCCAGATGAGAAGTACTACCGCACATGATGCAGTCCATTTGCTTCCTTTTGGGAGTCTTCTTCTGAGAGCAAGACTGAGCTTGAACACTTTCTTTCTCCAGCTTCTTCTTCACAGATGATGCAGCAAGCTTCTTAAGGAGAGACTTGCTCTTGGAGAAGGATGGTTCAGACTATGTAACAGTGGTACACAACAATTCAGCCTTCTCTTTGCTGGAATGAGTTGGAACTATACTAAAACTCCTGGTACTAGAGTTTGTAGTTGATTCCTCAGCCTTTACCACTTCAAACCCTATAGAGATGAACACTTGTTTCTGCTTGGAGTCAAAAGTGGCCTTGATCTCTTGAGCCTTCTTTGATCTTCTCTTTGCTCTTCTGATCAAGTTCTTCCTCTTTGTCTTTGTCATACCGGCCTTCTTACTCTCCTCAGGAGCATGGTGACCCTTTTTGGATTGACTCTCTTCACTTATTTCAGAGTCATCCCTCACCATCTCCTTTTCATCCTCTTCAACACTAGGGTCTATGAGGGGAAGCTCATCTTCACCAGTTCCACACCTTGGAGATCTTACAGATAATAGAGTGTGTGGAGGAGCTATATCAGTAGATCCCAGTCCCTGCTTATTCTGATAACAAACTTTTGAATGCAGAGATGAGGATATGATGTTCTTGAAGGTCTCTTCTTCAAGAACACATTTTTTAACCCTGGCTTTGCTGATCACAAGCTCAGCCTGGCATTCAGTCAACTTGGTAATGAGATCTTTAATTTGAGTCCTGTAATTTGTTTGCTCATGTTTAAGAGTTGAAATTATTTTCTCTAGATCTTCTATCACAAGTTTATAGTCATTTTTACTCTTTTAAAATCAGCTTTTAGGATATTCAAGGACTCAATATCAAATCTCATTTCCAAGTTGTAGGACCTGTATCTATTCACTTTAGCAATACATTAAGGAGTGCAAAGATGTTCTAGTACCTTAGCCTTTTCATGGTCAGCCATGAGTGCTTGATTTGGTGAAGCATATTCAGCCTGAAAGCTCCAGTCAAAGCCTCCTTCTTCAACGACAACAGCAGCTTGCTGTCTTGGCTTCTCATTCTGGTGCCCTCCATCAACATAGTTTGGCCTAGATGATGCTTGGCCACCATTTGACTTAGGTGCCTTTCATTCTTTGGCAAAGTGACCCATCTGATTATAGTTATAACACTTCACTTTGCTCTTGTCCAGTCCAAACTTGCCACTGGAAGCATTGCTGGGAAACCTTCTCCCTGTCCTCTTATAGAACTTCTAGGCTCTATGAGTGAGAAGAGCCATCTGCTGGACTATCTCCATGTATTCCAGATCATCTGGATGGATACAATCCAAGTATTCAAGAGTGAAATGAAAGTTTCCTGAACTTTTATCAGTAGAGACAAAGGCTTGAGAGGTGCTTGTCTCTTGGAATGGACTTCCTTGGATGTAGCACTCTCTGGGTGTCTCTGGGAAGGTGATGAAAGGACCCTTTTATGAAGTTTCAGGGTAGCAGATAAGATGGTGTTATGGTTCTCTGCTATCCCTTTCACCCACATAAAGGGTAGAACTCTGGTGAGTGTTAGAGTTACCAGATGGGTTTTGCATGTTCATCTCCATCTGGTATCCACTGAGTATTCCATATAACTCAGTGAGAGTCAGGGTCTTAAGGTTTTCAGTCCTCTTAATGACCACACAATAGTGTGTCCATTGTCTAGGAAGAGAGGACATGAACTTTCTAACAATATCCCAATTCTTAATAGTTACTCTAACATCACCCAGAGTATCCACAATCTTAGCATACCTGAAATACTGTTGAGTTATGGTTTCACCAGTCTTGAAGGTGAAATTTTCAAACTGCTGCTTCAAGAGGTTCTTCTTTTTTTCTTTGGCTTCATTGGACCCCTCATACATCAGTTTCAGTGCATCCCACAGTTGTTTAGCGGTCTTGCACTTCTTGAAACCTCTGTAGATGGAACTTGGAAGAGCAGTCTGAAGGGCTGTCATGGCTTTCTGATCAATGTCAATCTTCTTCCAGTCTTTTTCAGAGAAGTCAGCCCTTTCTTTGAGTATCATACTACCAACAGCAGAAGCTGAAGTGGTGGTTGGTACATGAGGCCCATTGATAACAGACTCCCACATCCTGGAATCCTGAGACTTGATGAAGCCTTCCATTCTTTGGCACCAAGTGTCAAAATACTCAGGAGTGATCAGTGGGGACTTTATCATAGTTCCAGTTTCCATATCAGCCTTAGAGATAGCTGCCATTTGAAGAGTTAAGTGATGTGCGAAGCTAAGAGGATTAAAGATGGTGAGATCTTACAATCAAGAGCCTGTAATGCTCTGATACCAATTGTAGGATCGGGTAAGGGTGCTTAAGTTTGCAATTAGCTTCACAGGAGGAGAGAACTTTAGATTACTTAACAATTCAAATAGGGAACTGGTAACTATTTAGAAGATACTAAGCCAACACAAGTAATGTATGTGAAACAAGAACAAAATCACAAGAACACAAGATAAAGTTTTCAAGGAAGTTGTATATTGATTCTCTAGTTCTATTACAAGGGTGTCCAAGTATATCTTAGTTACAAGAACTTGAGACTCTTAAATACTACAACCTACAACCATCAATATACAAAAAGACAGTTGGGATTTGACTAATCTAGACAACAAGATCAATCTACAGTCAAAAGGTGGATTGCCTTTTAACTAGTGACTATGACATACCATAGCTCACTGACTTTATCTAATAAGACAAGTCTACAGGAACAATTATAGGAAGTTACAGGCAAAGACCTTTTTCTACAATTTGATAAAGTATGGAAGTTTCACCAACTAATGAAAAGCAGGTAAGTCTTCAGAGCAGTAGCGAAAGGTACAGCAGCATTATCAAAAAGTAACTCAGAGAAAACATATTTTCTCTATCTTCGGAAGAAATCAGTCTTCTCATCAAAATGGCTTCGGAAGACTTTGTCTTGTGAAGCTTCGGAAGACTTCATCTTTGGCTTCGGAAGAAAGGATCTTTGGCTTCGGAAGATTTCACACTTGTAATATTTTCTGATAAGTGTGAAACTTCCGAAGCAACTTCTTCTTAACTGTTGGCTTCGGAAGATCTTACACTTAGACTTATTTATGAGTGTAAGACTTCCAAAGCTAGTTCATCCTTGTTACTTAGTGCATGCTGGAAGACTTGGTTGTTCTGGTATCCTTCGGTTGCATCAGCCTTTAATCTTCAGATGTTTCTTACAAAAGGGAATAAGGGGAATCCCCCTTGTTTTTGGAATTCTCGGCCACAAAAGGGTAAGGGCAAGGGCCCCCGGGCCCTTAGCTGTTTCATCCAATTCGGTCTTCTCTCGATCTGTGTATCAACCAATTTTTACGTTTATAAATTCCACACACTAATACAATTACAGCAAACTATTATAAGCCATATAATTACTTAATTTATATTTGTGAATTAATTTAGGTTTATTTAGTGTGCTTTAGGAAAAGTCCATAGATGTTCAATTCTTGTTGCGTTTTAACATAAATTTTAATGCTTAACATTTTGAAAATCTTTGATCAGGCCCAATGCATGAAATCATTATACTATGACTAGTCCGATGATCATCTCACTAACAACAACCTAAGGCCCATTAAGACAACATAGGCACAAAGTATGGAAGTTTCACCAACTAATGAAAAGCATGTGAGTCTTCAGAGCAGCAGCGAAAGGTACAGCAGCTTTATCAAAAAGTAACTCAGAGAAAGCATATTTTCTCTGGCTTCAGAAGAAATCAGTCTTCTCATCAAAATGGCTTCGGAAGACTTTGTCTTGTGAAGCTTCGGAAGACTTCATCTTTGGCTTTGGAAGAAAGGATCTTTGGCTTCTGAAGATTTCACACTTGTAATATTTTCTGATAAGTGTGAAACTTCCGAAGCAACTTCTTCTGAACTGTTGGCTTCGGAAGATCTTACACTTAGACTTATTTGTGAGTGTAATACTTCCAAAGCTAGTTCATCCTTGTTACTTAGTGCATGCTGGAAGACTTGGTTGTTCTGGTATCCTTTGGTTGCATCAGCCTTTAATCTTTAGATGTTCCTTACAAAAGGGAATAAGGGGAATCCCCCTTGTCTTTGGAATTCTCAGCCGCAAAAGGGTAAGGGCAAAGGCCCCCGGGCCCTTAGCTATTTCATCCAATTCGGTCTTCTCTCGATCTGAGTATCAACCAATTTTTACGTTTATAAATTCCACACACTAATACAATTACAGCAAACTATTATAAGCCATATAATTACTTAATTTATATTTGTGAATTAATTTAGGTTTATTTAGTGTGCTTTAGGAAAAGTCCATAGATGTTCAATTCTTGTTGCGTTTTAACATAAATTTTAATGCTTAACATTTTAAAAAACTTTGATCAGGCCCAATGCATGAAATCATTATACTATGACCAGTCCGATGATCATCTCACTAACAACCACCCAAGGCCCATTAAGACAACATAGGCATATAATGTACAATCTTTAGTACTTAGCATGACCACATACGACTAATGCACACAATCAGATCAAATCAACAAGACAATCATTCAAGGCCAAAAGCCCAAATTAGTCAAAATCAAGATCAAAAAGTTAAAGTTGATGGTCAACACATTTGTTTTTGTGACAGATGTCATAGTATTCCCCAGTTAAGAGAATTTCGTCTCGAGATTCGGTCAGAGTTATCAACTGTAATGATTTCGTGAACAGGAGAGGGTACTCAATTCTAATTCTGTCTTCTTGCTCCCAGGTAAATTCAGGACCACGCCTAGAGGTCAATCTTAAATTTACAATTCGGATCCTACTACGCTTCAGAATCTTTACTTCCATGTCTATAATTTCCACTAGTTCTTCAAAGAATCAAAGTTTTTCATCCACCTGAATTAGTTCGAGTGGCATATGCAATGTCTTATTGGCAAGGCACTTCTTAAGGTTTGACACATGGAATGTTTCATGTACTCCATTTAGTTCTTATGACAAACCCAACCGATATGCCACAAGAACAATACGTTCGGTAATAGTTAACAGTCCAACATACCTAGGTGCCAGTTTGCTTCTTAAGGTGACACCTTCAATAGAACGCTATCCCCAAATTTGAACTCTAACAGATTCCTTTAATTGTCAGCGTAACTCTTCTAACGATCTTGAGCTGCCTTCAATCAGTCCTTAATCTAGAATACCATGTCGGTAGTCTCTTATATAATCTCAGGTCCAGTCATATGACTTTCCCTAACTTCTACCTGACACACCGGTGACCTACAATTACGCCCATATAATGCCTCGAATGGTGCATATCCAATACTTGTATGGTAACAATTATTATAAGATAACTCCACCAATAGAAGATGCGTATCCCAGTTACCCCTAAAGTCTATTGCACAAGCCCTCAACGTATCCTCCAAAGTTTAGATTGTACGCTCACTCTAACCATAGGTCAGAGGGTAATAAGCCATACTCATATCAAGGCGCATCCCCAACAACTTCTACAAACATTGCCAGAATTATGATGTGAAGCAAGGGTCACGATCTAAGATGATAGGCACTGGTATCCCATGTTTAGCCAAAATCTCGCAAATATAAATCCTTGCTAACTTTTCCATCTTGAAGTCTTCAAGAATAGCAAGGAAATAAGTAAATTTGGTCATCATATCCATAATAACCCAAATCGAATCGTGCCCACTACTGGGTCGTGGTAGTTTTATGATGAAGTCCATGGTAATATTTTCCCACTTCCATTCTAGGATTTTAGGCTATTGCAACAAGCCTAATGGCCTCTGATGCTCTGCCTTAACCTTAGAACAAGTCAAACACTTGCTCACGTACACCTCTATATCTCTTTTCATCCCAACCCACCAATATAAATCCCTAAGGTCGTGGTACATTTTCTCAGCACCGGGATGTACCGAATACTTTGACTTGTGTGCCTTGTCCATTACCATTTCACGCACATTTCCCATAAAAGGAACATAAATCCATTCCATAAGGTACAATCTTTCGTCAACTTTTTGTACAAACTGGTTGTTCAGACCTCTCAGCGCTTCTCCCTGCATGTTTGTTCCTTTATTGGGTCAGCTTGAACAATAATGATATGAGTCTTAATACTCTCATTTGTAATGCTCGGATGCGCATAGGTTTGACTCTTTCCTTTTGGCTTAACACATCAGTAACCACATTCACTTTTCTGGGGTGATACCAGATTTCACGATCATAATCACTAAGCAACTCAATCCAATGTCTTTGTCTCATGTTCTATTCCTTTTGGTCAAAAATATGTTGAAGACTCTTGTGGTAGGTATAAAAAACACACTTTGAGCCATACAAGTAGTGTCTTCAGATTTTTCAAGCGAAGACCACTGTACCTAACTCCAGGTCATGAGTGGTGTAGTTCTTGTCATGGTTCTTAAGTTGTTGCGGCGTGCACAAAATCACTTTATCCTTTTTCATGAGCACACGATGTGATGTATCATAGTATACAATAGATCCTTCTGGCCCCTCGAGAAGTGGTTATGCAACCTTAGAAAAATATGAGATCAATCCAAAAGGCAAAACAAGAAACTAATAATGCCCATAGCATGTTCTAAAAGTCATCTTCACTATATCGTCCTCATGTACCCTCAACTGCTGGTATTCCAAACGGAGATCAATCTTCGAAAATTACGTCGATCCATGAAGTTGATTGAATAAATCATCTATTCTTGGCAAGGGATAATGAATCTTAGTTGTAAACTTGTTCAGTTCTCGATAATCTATGCACATCTGGAAGGATCCTTCCTTTTTCTTGACAAAAAGCACCAGCGCTTCCCATGGAGAATTGGTGGGTCATCTAGAACCCTTTTCTAGTAGCTCTTGATGTTTACTAGACAATTCTTGCATCTTTGAAGGGGTCAATCAATATGGAGCTTTAGCCATGGGCGTCGCGTCAGGCACAATGTCAATCCAAAAGTCCACCTGTTGTGGAGGTCGCAACCTTGTTAGATTCTTCAAAAACACTACCAGGTAATCTCACACAGTGGGTAGGTCATCAATCTTCTTTTCTTCCACTTTCATGCCCATCAGGAGTCCTTTATCGACCTCCGGTCTCTCACCATATACTTCAAGCATCTCGCCACTGGGTGTAACACCCATGATTTTTCATGTTTAACTCTTTGATAATTCTAGTACTTCAATGTAACCATTGACTGAATTCAAGAACCTATTTATGAAAACTATCTCATGTTCTATGCATTATGATTCATGATGAAAATATTAAATATTAGCATGATTCTATGATAACACGTATGTAAATACTAGTTCTTGCTATAAACAGTAACTTGGAAGTGCCCTAACATTAACCAACTTCTGAAACAATGCTAAATTAATACATAAGTGAAACATACATAACTATAAGGGCAAAAATTTACATATGTGTAACTTAGGGTTACATATGTAACATTTGTTAAAAGGATAAAGATTTAATTTATTTAAATTAAGTCTTATAATAATAAAATAGAATTTTATATATATATATATATATATATATATATATATATATATATATTACAAAATTTTATAGATTATATTATTTTACTATTTTAATAATTTAAGTGATATATATCTAATAAACTAATAAAAAATTAACTTGTAATTATCCTAAATCTAACAAATAATAAACCAACATATTTAACTCTAAAATATCACAAAAAAATCGTTCATCCTCATACCTACTAAAATATATGATTTTTATTAATAAAAATATTAAGAAAATCAATCCTAATTGAAAACTAAAACCTTAACTTTTTTACTATAAATAGGGATCTTAATCTCATTATTTATCACAACAAACTCTAAATCTAGAGCTCACATAGCAACAAATATCACCCATAGAAACTTTCTTAAAGATCCAAGAAGCTTTCCCCATCAAGTAAGTTTTAGTGTTCTTTATATTCTTCATGTTCATACCTTTCCAATTTTGTTCTACAAAATTTAATTATAACTAGCTTAGTTCTATGATTAAATAATATGCTTTTACAGTAATCATAGATCTAAGATGGATCAAAGCATCAAATAAATATGAAATCATCAAAACTTTGCTTAAACACATCAAACATAATTTTTTAGATTTTGATAGATTCATAGGGCCAACTTTGTACAGTCATATCTCCCTCATAAAAAATCTGTTTTCGATGATTTGCGTTTTAAAAAAAATTAATTCAGAGTTTTATCTTTCCAACCATATAAATAATATCTTTTAACTCATTGATTTGACCCCTCAAACAGCTCGCGCAGGTTTAGTACGCGAATCTGTCCAATGCTATCAAAACCCTAAATTTTGCAACATTCCAATATATGAATATAATGTAAAGAAAAGATTTTTATTATAAAATAAGTAATATAAACATGTTTTAAACAATAAAAATCCAAACTTTAATGATACTTATGATTATCTATCAACTTGAATCATGTTTCTAGTAAAATTCTTTATATTTTCAGTTGTAACCCTATCCTATACGACTTGTTTATTCCCATCCTTGCTAAACTTATATTTACACTTGTTTGCTATACTTTATAAACATACTAAACATACCTTTGACTTGGTCTAGTATACATGTAGAATTGTTTCACCCGGTATGTAGTTATATGGCAAGCAACTTTTTAGTTGACATATTTTAGCATGTTTTCAGGTAATGGAAACTATTTGTTGCTTTGCTCACGCTAGATTTCAAGGATAAGCTTTAGTTGAAACTAGTTAGACTTTGAATAAAATAAAGACTTATTTGCTAGTTCAGTTTATTTATTTTTAGAATTATATGTAACCAATTATTCAGTTTTAATAAATAATTTCCTTTAGTACTCTTTATCCTTGTGTGATGATCCAATTTCATCATGCCTCGGTATTTCTGCTTTAGTCAGGGTGTGATACTGGGCAATGGAATGCACTTGATCTTCTCGTTAGAAACGATCTCAGCCTGTTCTTTGTTATCCAGTCCATACCCACAACATAATCAAAACTCCCAAGACCAAAATGTATAAGTTCTATTCTAAAGGCTGTTGCCCAATTCAACCAAGGACACATATTCTGATAGTGATCAGGGCTCCCGCACTCGCAAAAAGTCAAAGAATTTCCCGCTAAAATTAACCGCATTTTATTGGTGCTATCATGTTGGGCGCCACCCTGCAATCCTTCACAAAATGCCCCGGGAGCCTACAGTTCATGCACGCTTGGCACGACACAGCTTGGGGATGATAGAAGGTACACTTACTACCCTTAGGATGCGGCCTAACATATTCTTTTCTCCCCTGATTCGTTGCCAAGAAGTTCCTTGTCACCTTTGCTTACATATCAAACTTCCTTCCTGCTTGTCTACTTGATTCCCCATTATTATTTCTCTTCTCACCACCTTGACCTAATACCCTAGTTCTCACCGTTTCATTAGTCAAAGTGTTGGCTTTCAGAATTACGCTATAAATTATAGGAGGAGAAGCTACAGTCACCTTTGCCCATATCTGAGGAGCCAAACCCTAAATATACCTCTCTATCCTCTTAGATTTCAAGGTCACCAAATATGGAATGAGCCTGGCCAACCTGTGGAAACGATCCGTATAAGTTGCTTCCTCCTACCATAGCATGATTCTAGAATTCATGCTTCAGCTTTTGCATTTCATTGTTAGGGCAGTACCCTTTCGTGATCAGTGCTTTGAATTCATACCATGTCATTTGCATCATTGCCTCCCTATTGCTTGCCTGAATCCAAGTGTTCTACCAAGTTAATGCTTTACCTTGCAGCGAACAGGTAGCATATTTGATCTTTTGACTATCTAAACACTCGTTGATGTCGATCACCGCCTAGATCTTTTCAATGCGTCTAGTCAACGCTATCACCCCACCTTTGCCATCAAACTCCTTTGGCTTACATGACATGAACTCTTTGTATTTATCATCCTCATATTCTTCCATCAACTTGATGTCCATTCTCATTTCCACCTCCATTAGCATAACCATTGTCTTGTCCATTGTTATTCCTATTTCCCACACCATCCATTTCCCTCTTCATTATTGTTGTCATTCTCGCCCTCATAACCACTTTCGCCATTCTCATTATCACTACCATTCTCTCCAATATTCTTATTTTCGTTGTTGCCACCCCCGCTGTTATGGTTCGAGATATTATCACTTACTTGTGCTACTATAGGTAGGATTAGCGTAATTAGCTGCAAAGCAATCATGGTAGCTATATCAGTATTTTCGGCCCCATGGTTTTTATCAGCCGAGCCTCCTTCACCTCCTCTATCTGGTGCTTCACCACGACAGCTAGCACCTATTCCTCTACCCTACCTCTTGGGGTAGCACCTCCACGATTGTTACTATAAGTGATTTTTCTAGGCGACATTTTCTAATAAATCAAAGATAATACATAAGCTTCAAATCACATCAAAGTCTATCATAATTCAGTTATCCATGTGCAAGTAACACGTCATAGTAAATCATATAACCCACATGCATAATAAAACAAACAGTTTCATAATAATATGCAGTTCCATTTCCAAAGATGATAATATCCCAAACATAATCAAGTGCCAAAAATATTCCAAATACGCAAAAGATAGCCTCAAAAGGTTCATACTGAACACGAAATAAGCTTAAAAAAATCCTAACAAGTCTTCATCTCTTCATCAGGCTTGCATGGCATCAACTCTGGCTTTTACCGCTACTAGAGGAACTTAAGGGCTCAAAGGCAGGTCAGAGTCATCACCCCAAAGACTGGCCTCGTCTATAGGTAGTTGGATCCTAATCCGATTCACTGGGAATCCCCTCTTCCTGGTTGTCATCTCCTAAATGGCTCTCTGGGTAGCTAGATGCCCAAGTTCCCACCTTAGGAGCGAACTCGTAATCGTCCGATGCAGCAGGAACAGGTCCGTCAAGAACAACAGGAGCAGGAGGGACGGCATGTGCTATAGGAATAGCAGGTGTAACAAGTTCAACATGAGCTGCAGGAACAGTAGGTACCATAGTTGCTACAGGAACAATTAGTACTACACAAAGAGCAGGTAAGTCTAGCACAATAGGGTTCATTGGATCTTCTTTTTTGGATGAATTCAATGAATTCAACATCATCTCCTCGGGATCAGATTTTGTATCCAAAGATCAATGCCGTAAATGGTTTGAGAGGACTTCCTCAGGCTCTGACTCAGAGTCCGATGTGATGACGCAAGCTACGAAAAGCTCAGAGGGATCGCCAGAAGACATCCTGTAAGGAAAAAGTATAAGTTCTTTTCCACAGATGTAAGAAATCAAGATAATAAACAAATAGTAAATCGAATCATGAAGAACATACACATATTATCAAATGCACACAACACTAGTATGCATTCTACATGAAGGTTCATTGGTTATAGTCTAGGTGGAGTTGTCCACCTAATATTCTATAACCAATGACTTTGATCCCAATCTATCACTCCCCCTGCTTATAGCAGAAACATGAGGATGTAATGAACGGGATTGTCATATCATATTGATAGTTAATAGAGATGCATTAAATGATGAAAACCAAGGTGTCATGAAGACACCCGACCCAAAGTGAAACTTGCTTCGTGATTAGTCGGTTCCACAACAAACATAGTCAAACAAGTATAACCAAATTGAATCCCACAACCCAAGAATAAGTAAAGGCAAAACATGCCCAAATATGGTAAACACAAGGTGATCAAATATTGTTTATAAGTACTAGAAAAAGTCTATCATGAATCCTTAGGGTCATCTCTAAGGCATTAACTTTAGCTATGTAAACAAAATGATGTTGTGTTAAATTTGTAGGACAGAAGCATAGATAGTTATAAGCAAGTAATGTCACATGTAATCATGAGTCTCATAACTAAACCTATTATGTACACACAGATCTTTTCGGATAATATTCACCCTAGGGTCTGTTTGTCATCACAGTCAGTCCCAACTAGTATACTAACAAGCAAGGGTGGGGATGTCAACCTAATAGTACTATCGATACCTGTCAATCAGATCCAACACAGCACACAACAGTCCCAAAAAAGTAATTAATTTTATAGCAAGAAAACATTGAGCATACTTTTCCCCCTAGGTTTTATAAATAATTGTAATAAAACGGGGCCACGAAACTCACCTGGAAATTATATAGAAAATAATGCAACAAAAGGCTTCTAGCAACACGGATAAACCCAAATGGTCAATTACCTATAACAATATATAATTAGACTTGTAACACGTTTAATAAACATTACTGAACATACAATCTTTCTCGGGTCGGTTCAGGTTCGACGCGCGACTCACACTTAAAATATATGTTTTTATATACTTAAACAATTAACTCCAGTACTAATTTAACATGTGTCATCCTTACTAACACCCACGTACATTACACCAATAAAGTTATACCTATACCACCCCTTATATGCATTATATATATATATATATATATATATATATATATATATATATATATATATATATATATATATTTATTTATTCCCATACTAACACCCACGTACATTACACCAATATATCCATATAACATGCACTCTACACATATATATTACAACATACGTGCACTATATATAATATATGTTTCGGATTGGTTTGGTTTAGATTAACAAGAACTTCTTCTTTGATCAGTAACTGACGAATGCGGAATCTAAGTTAACTACTTATTATCACAACACAAATACTTTGAGGAAATATAGATGCAAATTGTTCTTTCAAAGTATTCACTTGATTAATCTTTTGAGTACAAATTATACAATCGGCAGATAAAACCAAGTGGCTAAAAAGCTTGCCTCAACCATACAAGTGTGAGAACTTTATACTATGATATCTAAACAATAAGAATAAACTATTCTATGTTTAGAATATACAACAAGATAGACAATCAGCATATCAAAGTTAAGCAGTTTCAGTACTATGTTATCTCCAAATGGCAAAACACAACAGTTGTCGGTATAAATAGTCTTGTCTTATGTAACAGTTGATCAGCAGCTAATGGAGTTCACTACTGATCAACATCAGTCGATCGAAAGCTCTTCAGTAGAATGTTGATTGGTATTTGCTTAGCATATGCTGATCGGTAGTCATTCAATGTATGTAGTTCGAAAGTGGATTCGACACTTTGTTTAATTCAGCAGTTGGCAGTCGGTCCTGAAATAGGGAGTTTTCGGTAGCTTTATCCTCTTCATAGATCAACAAATTCCCCCTAGGATGATGCCATTAAAACTTCTGCCTTCATCCTTTAAGCATTCTAATCAACAGCGGTGCATACATGTATCCTCTTCTATCTCTTGAGGGGTTGTCAAGAGGTAGATTTACCAAAGTCTTTCATGTTGTGCTGAGATAGTCTGAAATGATAATACTCTTTGATTTCAAATTCTCCGGTACCAGCATATGTTAGGCAGAAAGTGTTGGTTGAGGAATTGTAACTCCAATGTGTAATTAGGTCATGAATGCTCAGTGGACTTACATGCAAGACTTCTTCTTCTTCCCTTTGCTCAGCCTTGTTTCCAAATTTCATTTTCAGAATGGAATCCATAGATTTGTACTTGTCTGGCATGCCTTCATATTCTAAATCTAACTTGTGCATCCTCTTTAGGTCTTCAAGGTTATGCTTCAAAACTTCCAGCTCAAATAGAAAGAAGGATTTTGACTTGTTCTTTCTTTCTATGAAGAAGTTCTCAACTTTCAAATCATAACCCTATTTGATGATTGTTCTATCATCATTATATGAGTCTTCTTCTTCATCATATTCTAAGGGTTCTTATTATTCTTCTGGATGTTCCAACCTAGGTCACATTCTTTTAGCAACATCAGTGATGATCACTTCATCTGTTGAATTGTCAGATTGGCTCTGGGTAGGGATTTTAGCTATTTAAGAAGCTTTTCAAACTTATGAAGAACCATGCTCGGTGGTTTGAGAAGGTAGAGAAGTAGTAGGAGGTAGTTGTTGTTGGTTGTTGAGTTCAGCAGATGGGATGGTTTGAGCAGCTTCAGACTCTAGTTTCTTCTTCCTTTGTTCTAAAGCCTGCCTTGAATTCTCTAAATGATATTTGTAGATTCTCATCAGTTTTTTTTCCACTTCCCTTGCCTCGGAATTGTTGATCGGATTCCTTAGTCTTACCCTGGTCAAATCAGCTATCTCAAATAGGTTGAAGCATACCAGTTGGTTCCCACTCTACTATGGTTATGAAGTAAGTGTTTTTCTTCTCATCATATTCCCACTCCACTATAGGATCATATGCTGATAGTGGAGTTTCAGGAATCTCTTCATAAGCATTAGACTTAACTAAGGTTACTACTTTATGTAGAAACATCTTGGATTTGTCATTCTTACATCCAAAGATGTTGAAGTACTCAGGAATTTGATATAAAATGTCAAGGGGTGAATCAAGTACTTCATTTTATAGTACTTGATCTCTCCATTTGCCCTCTGGATAGCAAATTTCTTCATCTATGCAAGATACCAGGTAGCCAACACCTTTGTTTCTTTCAATATCTTATCCTCTACTTTTGGGTCAATAATCTTGCTTTTACAACCTTCTTTGGTGCTTTCTTATTCTTTGCAAGGATTGACTAGATAGGTTGTCTGTCATCAGGGGTTGTTGAGTCAGGGGATGCTGGAGGCTCTGTCGGTAGATGGGAAGATTTTTGAGTCACATTCTTTGACTTGACATGTTGTCTTTCCCATTGCTTTCTGGCTTCTTGAAACTTTAGGAGCTCTCCAGCTGCAATCTTTTGTTTGATTCCTCTCATATTCAGATCAACATTTGACATACTTATTGGTCCTACTTGTCTACCAAGAAGCCATAATATTTGAGGAAATTTTTCATTTGTTGCTTGTCCCTAAACTCCTATTCAATCTTTTCTCCTTGTCTCTTTTCTGATGCAGCCCTCTTTCTTCTAGCTAACTCAGTTGTTTTCTCCAGTTCAGCATGAGTTGCAGCTATCAATTTAGATTTGATCTTAGCAGTGCTCCACTCCATGACCTCATCAAAATTGAATCCTTTTCACTCAAGTTAAGCTGCTAGGAGATATTTTTCTTGATCCTTCTTATGGGTTTGGGTTTGGCAGTTTTAGTTATTGGATCCTGCCGAGTAGTTATCCTTTGGCTGCTTTCAGCAGATGGCCAGGATGACTTAGATGGCACCCTTTTGACAACTTTGGATTTTGGTTTAGATGGAGCTTTTGATGTTGTTCTACTGGGTTCACCACCACGGTTGAATTCTTTTGTTGCGGTTCTTGCAGCTCTCGATCCCTTTCCACTTTTGATCAGCGCAATAATGTTCTTCATAACAGAGGACTCTTGAGATCTGCCTGCTTTTAATGCTACAACTTTTTCTTCAACACTTTATGGGAATAGTTCCACCTTCTTAGTCATCAGAAATCTGGCCTTTGATTTCTGTGACTCAATTTTAGTTTCCTCTTTAGCAGTATTATGTTTCTTACCTTTGTCAGAGATAGAGACATTAGTGAGTCTGACTGCTGAAGGTCTAATGGTTACACCTAATACCTCACTAGTTAACTTGGGATCATTGGCAGTTGTCTGAGCTCTCTCAGCATCCTTAGTGACCTCTGGACCATCAGTTTGCACATTCACCTTAAAGCTAACTGGGGTTTTAGCTTCAACCTCCGATTGACCTCATTGTTAGATTGGCTCGGGGTAGGGATTTTAGCTATTTTAGAAGCTTTTTGGACTTATGAAGAACCATGCTCGATGGTTTGAGAAGGTGGAGAAGTAGTAGGAGGTGGTTGTTGCTGGTTGTTGAGTTCAGCAGATGGGATGGTTTGAGCAGCTTCAGACTCTAGTTTCTTCTTTCTTTGTTCTAAAGCTTGCCTTGAATTCTCTAAATGAGATTTGTAGATTCTCATCAGTTCTTTTTCCGCTTCCCTTGCCTCGGAATTGTTGATCGGATTCCTTAGTCTTATCCTGGTCAAATCAGCTATCTCAAATCGGTTTAAGCATACCAGTTGGTTCCTACTCTACTATGGCTATGAAGTAAGTGTTTTTCTTCTCATCATATTGCCACTCCACTGTTGGATCATATGCTAATAGTGGAGTTTCTAGAATCTCTTCACAAGCATTAGACTTGACTAAGGTTAGTACTTTATGCAGAAACATCTTGGATTTGTCATTCTTACATCCAAAGATGCTGAAGTACTCAGGAATTTGCTATAAAATGTCAAGGGGCAAATCAAGTACTTCATTTTCATGGTCATAGTACTTGATCTCTCCATTTGCCCTTTGGACAGCAAAGTTCTTCATCTGCGTAAGATACCCGTTAGCCAACACCTTTGTTTCTTTTAATATCTTCTCCTCTACTTTTGGGTCAATAATCCTTGCTTTTACAACCTTCTTTGATGCTTTCTTATTCTTTGCAAGGATTATAGAAGCCTCTTGAAGATTAACATTTAGTCTTTATTAGTCTTTGTATAGTTTTTGTCATAGTGTAGGGACTTATTGTTTAAATATATGTTCCTTTTTTGTATTGATAGTATAAATAGCATAGATAAGGTATTGTGTAAAGAGAGACCTAAGTAAGCACCTTAGAAGCTCTTAGAACAGTAACGAATTGTAACTGTTTCTCTCTACACTTGTACTTTCTATGCATTCTATCAATCAATACTATGAATTTTTTGATATGTTTGTTTAGATTTGTTTACTTGTGTTTGTTTGATTGAATTGTATCATAATATCATCACAGATCGATCCATTTTGATCCTATCAAATGGTATCAGAATTGTATCATAATATCATCACAGATTTGAGTTCTTCAAACTGTCGAACTGTTGAATCACTTGAATCGGTGATTGATAAGCAATTCAATCAAACAATTGTTGATTTCAGTTGTGTTTCATCATTAGAAACATAAATTGAATCACAATTTGCAGCTTAATTCGTTCAAAATCTATGAATTTGTTCAAATTAGTATGCTAACATGTTCTTCATTTTCGAACTAAAATTCAATCAAAAAACTGAATTGTTGTTGTTGTTTGGTGAAATTGAAGATAAAGGACTGTTAATCGATCCAATTACTACCTAATTGGAGAAATTTAGGTCAAATCAACAAGTTTTGAAGAAATTCAGAAGATCTGAGTTCGTTTGAATCTGTTGAAGTTGGCGCATTAGGTTAAAACACAACTGAAAATTGCCTAAGTGTATAGGCGCTTGACAACTGTTCAGGCGTTTTACCACTATTAAGGCTTTTTTGGTCTAGGCGTTTTACCACTGTGGAGGAGCATTACAACTATTTGGTCACTTTGGAACTTTTTAGAAACTTTTAGGCACATTACAACATTGTAGGCGCATTTGAACTGTTTGGACGTTTTACAACTGTTCAGGCGCATGAAAAAGGTAAAATGCCCCACAACCACCATTTTCAGACTTATTATTATCATCATCATCATCATTCTCATCATCATCTCCTTCATCTTCATCATCATTAGAAGGTTCTTAAGGTAATTCTTCAATAAGTTCATTTGGATCAATTGATTCTTCCTCATTCAAATGAAAGTGATCTATAGTAATATCCACCTCATCATTAGCAACATTTCTCATGTATTCAAACATGGGTACATTTTGTGCACATGTGATCATAGCAAGTTAAAATTTGAGAAATTGTTTTAAAAAAAGGAGATGAACAGTACTAATGTGTTTAAACAGTGTTCAGGTGGAAGACTTGAAAATTACAAGTGTTAAGACTCATGAAAGTTATCTCATGCGCCTAAACAGTGTTCAAAAGTCCAAGTAGGAGCATGATGAATTTTTTCAGAATTAGTACAAGTGTTGGACGTTTCAGACAACCTCATGCGTCTAAACAGTTATCATGCATCTAAACAGTTGTCAGATGTTTGAAATTTTGGTTAAATGTTGGGCGTTTCATCCAAAGTCATGCGCCTGCATAGTACCAGACTTTCAAGAGTTGGGCATATCATGTGAAAAATTACGGGACCCAGGTTTCTAGTCTTGTCATTTTTAGGGGAGGTGATTTGGGGGCCTCATCTTCTTAGTAGAAGATGCAAGGGTTCTCTTGCGTTTTCTTGCTTTTGCCATTGATTTAGAGGGTGTAGGATCAGTAGTGGTGGGTGTGACCATGCTATCACCCTAAGGCTTAGTGACCTCAAGCATATGTGTGAACAAGGGAGTTTCTTTCCCAGAAAAATATTTTGGAGTTTCCTTGAACTTTGAGAAAATGGCTTTGTTTAAAGTTCCTAAGGCATGGACAACTCAAACCAGTTTATGTTTATCACCCAATTCTTCTTGTAAAATCAGTTGTATGAATCTTGGTACATTAAAAACTTAAACTTTGTAGCGGCCGTTACATTTTTACAAAGGTTTTGAAAATAAGTTTCAAAAATCATAACGTTGCTATTTGACCAGACCATGTATTGCCCCTTCTAAATCCAATGGTACCCGATCCCATCCTCTCGACTTGTTTGATAAACGATGAAGGAAGATATGAAAAATGATTCTCCAATTATGATATAACTGATATTTGGAGAAGATGGATGTCGGTAGGGGTCCTTCATATCCCATCTCCATGAAAGTGGCACTTACCACTTCTTTGGAGAAAGAAGATTCACCATCTGTGTCATTCAACTTAAGATGTTGACGTACTTTGGCACATGAGATGGTGACCTTCAGTCCTTGCACCATTGCGGTGATGAATTTTTTTTCCATGTTCCCTTTGAATGGAATTCAAAATTCTCGAATGTGTGTCTCATAAATCATCGGGTCTATTGTTATTGCAAAAGCATAGTCCCTATTGCATAGAAGTTGAAGCATAGGATCGTAGACTGGATCACCAATAGGTTGAAGTAATGCTGTGATGTTGTGATTCGGTTTAAATTCTAGGGTTTGAGTTTGAGCAGCCATTGAAAGTTGATTGAGTTTGGTAGGACTTAAGAAATCTAAGGTTTAAGGGTTTATTTTGTGAAGAAGATTGAAGATGACAATAGTGGGAAAACCTTTGATTTTAACAGTTGTGGATAATATATAAAATGTAAATTTTAAAATGTTTTACCATCGTAACTGTAAAATTGATGGTGCGTGATAATGGAACTATCTTTTCAGGTAACTTCTCTGGCACCACTACATATCGGAAGATGAAAGTGGCACCTGCCGGATCTTTTACAAAAGACATGTTCTGATATCATCCTATCTGCCGAATCGCCCCATTCGGTAGATGCCCCATTTTGCCCAGTTATCTGCTGACTTGCATAATTCGGTGATACCCAATTATCTGATGATATTTGGTAGATACCTATATATCTCCTGATTTGCAAATTTTAGCAGATACATAGTTTCACCCATTTTATCAAAAGAAGCATTTATTTACAAAATTATCAGCTATCATTAATGAAATAATTTAATTATTCAAAATTCATCAACCTAATAGTAGATATAAGACATTTAAATCTAGTTTAATCAAAAGCCTTTGTGAATAAATCTGCATATTGTTTATTTGTATGGACTTTAATTAATTTAATGATTTTCTTTTCTACACATTCTCTGATGAAATGATACTTGATATCAATGTGTTTTGTCTTTAAATGTTGAACAGGATTATTGGTGATGGAGATGGCACTGTTGTTGTCAATGTGGATTGGAGTATTCATGAAGGTTACTCCATAATCTCTAAGTTGAGTTTGGATCCATAACACCTGAGCACAACAACTTGATGTAGCAATGTATTCTGCTTCAGCAGTTGATGTGGAGACACGAGTTTGCTTCTTGCATTGCCATGAAACCAGTCTTCCCCCTAGAAATTCACATCAACCTGAGGTGGACTTCTTGTTGATATTGCATCCCCCATAGTCATTATCTATATAACCAAAGAGATTGAATTTAGCACTCTTAGGGTACCATAATCCCAACTTAGGTTCCCCTTTAAGATGCTTCAGAATTCTCTTGACAGCCATTAGATGTGACACCTTTGGAGCAGCTTGGAATCTTGAACATAGGCATGTGGTAAACAAGATATCTGGTCTGTTGTATGTAAGGTACAAGAGAGATCCAATGATGGCTCTATACAGCTACCGATCAACTGCTTCCCCCTCAAGATCAGGAGTTAATGAACATGTCTTCAACATTAGGGTTTTAGTAGCTTTAGCATCAGTAGCTTGAAATCTTACTAAGCTGTCCTGGACATACTTAGATTGATTTATGAAGATGCCATCATAGGTTTGTTTTACTTGTAATCCTAGAAAGAAAGTGAGCTCTCCCATTGAACTCATCTCAAACTTTGACTTTATGAGACTTTCAAAGACTTTAGACAAGCTCTCATTGGTAGACCCAAAGAGGATATCATCCACATACACTTGTACCAAAATAATATCCAAATCAACCTTCTTGATGAAGAGAGTTTAATCTATGGATCCTTTGGTATATCCATTTTTTAGGAGAAAAGTAAAGAGTGTCTTATATCGTTTCCTTGGGGCTTGATGAAGACCATAAAGGGTTTTATCCAGTTTGCATACATGATCTGGATACTTAGGATCTTCAAAGCCTGGACATTAGCAAACATAAACTTCTTAATCAATCTCACCATAGAGGAATGCACTTTTGACATCCATCTAAAATACTTTGAAATCTTTAGAGGCAGCAAATGCTAGAAAAATTCTAATCGCTTCAACCCTGGCCACAGGAGCAAAGACTTTATCATAATCAATCCCTTCTTCTTGTATGTACCCTTGTACCACAAGTCTGGCTTTGTTTTTTATAACAATGCCCATGTCATCCTTCTTATTTATAAACACCCATTTGGTCCCTATTACAGTCTTCCCCCTTTGAAGTGTACATAGTTTCCAAACCTTTTGCCGAGTGAATTTAAGAAGCTCCTCTTGTATGGCTTCTACCCAGCTGTTGTATCTTAAGGCCTTATCAACTTTCTTTGGTTCCAGTTGATAAAGAAAGCATGAAAACAAACAGATATTTGCTTCATTCACCCTACTTCTTATCTTGACACCAGCATCTATATTGCCAATGACATTCTCAGCAGGATGCTTTTTATGAATACTTAGTCTTGGTAATACTTGGAGTTGTTGAGATAGATCTAGGTTGGTGACATTTGTTTCAGGAAGTTCGGCAGACGGATTGACTGGTTCAACTGCTGAATTGACTCTATCTTCATCATTTGTCATGTTTGGTGACTTGTCAAGAGATTGTCTAGTACCATAATGACCAATAGACTCTTCATCTGATAAGTCATAATAAGTAAGTGATGGATGACCCACATTGTTTGTGGTACTAGCATCTGCTTCTGCTGAATGTGGTTGAACTATATCAGCAGATAACTTGTTGTGACTGATCCCTTATGGTAGATCTACCCTATGATCTTTAGCACTTGGGACATGTATGTCTACTGACCTGGTGAGAGAGTCTCCTAAAACATTCTCAATCAAATGGTTAAATGTATTTGTGAATCCATGTAAATCAAACATCCAACTTAGGGTATTTTCAACATTATTTTAAGAATTTTCATTAAATATGACATTTTCAGATTCCTCAATAATGTGATCAACTTTATTATATACTCTATAAGCCTTAGCTTGTGATGATTATCCAACAAAGAACCCATCTACTGATTTCTTAGCAAACTTAGATAATTGATCTTTAGTATTAAGAAGGGTGCATGGATTATGAATGGTCTTCTCTTATGCCACAATACATAAAAGGTTTTTCCATGTGTCTTGACTATCAACACCCTATTCTAAACATAGCATGCAGTGCTGATTGATTCAGCCCAGAATCTTATCTGATGTTTGGAGTCAGATAGCATGGTTCTTGCAGCCTTAATAAGTATCATATTTCTACTCTCAACAACTTCATTTTGCGTGAGGAGTTCTAGGAGCACTATATTTCCTTGCAATACCTTTGGATTCACAAAAAGAATCAAGGTGTGATTTTTAAATTCAATACCCTGATCACATCTAATTATTATAAAATTTTGATCATATTGATTCTCAATTTTGACAATAAACAATTTTAAAATCTCAACATTTTCATCTTTAGTTTCTAAAAAGAAAACCCAAGTGAACCTAGTAAAATCATCTATTATTACCAAGCAATGTAATATTCTTCCTAAACTCTTTACACCTGTAGGCCTAAAAAGTCAATATGAAGCAGATGTAAGGGAGTTGAGACTGAATTCAATTCTTTGGACTCATGAAAAGATCTGTGTTGCTTTCCTTTTTGACAAGCAACATAGTGGTCAACACATGCGAACTAGTGGGTTCATGTTTGTGAGATTTACATGTGCCATTTTTTGTGCCAAAGGGATGACTCATTTAAATAAGCTTTGGAAAGGAAACATGATACATTTCCTGAAGGTGATGCATTCTGCATGTTAAGCATGTACATATTTTCCTTTATGTGAGCGCTTAAAAGTATTTTATCATTTTGAATTTCAAACCCAGGAGATAAGACAATACATTCATGCTCTGTGAAAAGAGTGTTATGTTTTTTTTCACACAACTGAGACATACACAGTAGGTTATAGTTTAACTCTTTCACATAGTTCACCTTGTCAAAGCTTACCTTGCCATTCCTGACTGTCCCCGTACTAGTAATGTATCCTTCTTTTGTTTCACTTCCAAAGGCATCTCATCCATCATCATATTTTTCTAAATTTAATAGGCATGATTTATCACCTGTCATGTTCCTGGAGTATCCACTATCCACAATCCACAAGTTACTTTTGGCTTGTGGATGATCCTGCACATTGGTTAGTGATGAATGGGGACCCATGCCTTTTTATCTTGGGCCTTGTAGTTTTTAATATTTTTATATCAATGGTAAGTGCTGAGGGGGTAAGTGTTAGTTTTGGATCATCTAAGGAATCAGCAAATGTCTTTGATTTACGGGCTTTTCTTGTGGCTTTGCCTGATGCTTTGACATTATGCTTATTGTTATGACCCTTTGAAACTTTTGGAGATGGTGAAGGTTTCTTAAAATTCTTCTTCTTCTTTCAGTCTTTAGCTACTGACTTATTTAGCAGATCTTTCAAATGTGTTGAATTTGTCTTGGAATCGGCATGTTGGATCATATGATGCTGGTGCAACCAAAACAACACTTAGAAGATTTTGATGTACAATTGAGTGGTCTTCCGAAGACAAAGCTGCTCTTCCGAAGACAAGTCAAAGATCTTCTGAAGCTCAAGGTTGAAGAACTTCCGAAATGAGAACTCAGTCTTTTGAGACTAAGCAATTCTCTTCCGAAGTATACAACTCAGAAGATCATAAAGACAATGTCTTCTGAAGAATAAAGTCCTAAAGACTTGCAGAAGACTCGAAAGAAGTTGCAGGACCGTTAAAGGGTACTTAAGCTTGCACTTAGTTAACACACTTAGGAGGATCTTAAGATCACTTAACAATTCAAATAGGGAACTGTGAACCTTTTACTGAAGATACAAGACAAACACAAGTAAAACAAGAACAAGAACACAAGATAAATTTTCAAGGAAGTTGTATATTGCTTCTCTAGTTCTATTACAAGTGTTGTACAAGTATATTTTAAATACAAGAACCGGACTACTTATACTACATCCTACAACCGTCAATATGCAAAAAGACAGTTGGAAGTGACTAATCTAGACAACAAGATCAGCCTAAAGTCAAAAGGCAGATTGCCTTTTGACTAGTGACTATGACAAGCCATAGCTCACTGACTTTCCTATTACAAAAAGCCAAGAAGGAACAAAAACAGAAACTTGCAGGCGAAGACCTTATCTACTTTATCATAAAGTATGGAAGTTTCACCAACTAGTGATAGCAGGTGAACTACCAGAGCATGCAGCGGAAAGTAGGTTACTTTATGATAAAGTTGATGGAAAAGGTATCTTTTCTCTCTCTTCAGAGGAAAATCAGTCTTGTCTTTAAACAGCTTCGGAAGACTTTGTCTTGAGAGCTTCGGAAGACTTCATCTTTTACCTTCGAAGAGTTGAGTCTTTGGCTTCGGAAGACTTTACACTTAGAATATTTTCCAAGTTCAGTGTAAAGCTTCCGCAGCAGTTTCTTCTGAACTTTGGCTTCGAATGATTTTACACTTAGCATTTTTCTTGAGTGTGTAAAACTTCCGAAGCTAGTTCACCTTTGTTCCAAAGTGCATGTTGGAAGACTTGGTTGTTTTGGTATCTTTTGGTTGCATCAGCCTCTTAACTTCAGAGGTTCCTACAAACTCCCCTAGGCTGATGCTACCAAAACAGAGAGAGGTTCTTTAGACTGGGATAGTTCACATGAGGATCTTCAGAATTCCTTTCTTCATCAGTAGATCTGGATTCTTCAGACTCATGAAGTACCTTCTTATGTTATAGAGATCATGCAGAGGGAGTTCAAGCATGTCACTTGTGAAGTAGACATGTTGTTCTCCTTGATCTCTAGTGACATACCATCTGTCTGGATCTTCAACAAAAGTCCAGGACAGAATTTGTCTTCCAACAGAGAGAGGCTCTACTATGATAGGAGTTGGTTGAGAGTCCTCTTCATGCACTTCCTCAGGATGTTCTGACTCATCCTGAGGTTGGGAGGAGGATGCCTTTCTTCTTTTCTTCTTTGAAGATGATATTCTTTTGGCCATCCTCTTTTTCCTCCCTGGTGATTTTAACTGAGAGGGTTGGTCTTCAGTACCAGGTTCTTCAGTGGATTCCCTCTCAGTTGGGATCTCCTCTCTCCCAGTTTCAGAAGGAGAGGGAGGAGAACCCTGCTGTGGGTTAGAAGATGAAGTTGGCTGTTGTGCAGCTTCAGGTGCAGGTGGTGTTGTCTCTGTAGGTTCCACCTTTACCTCAACTTCAGGTTGAGCTTGACTTGATGATGAATGAAGGTCCACAAGCTCTCCCCTTTTTATCTTCTGCTTGATCACCCTTATGTGCTCATCCATTGTGGATAGAGACATGGGACCAAGCCTCCTTCCGGAGAACCCATACAACTTCAAGAAGCTCATCATCCTCTGCCTATCTGCAGACTTTTTCTGACTTTTCTGGATGATGGCTCTTGATTTTGCAGCTTCTTCCCTTTGCCTCTTCTTTGCAGCTTGCCTTTCTTTCTTGGCTTGCTCTTCTAGCTGCTTATTGTATTCAAATAATATATAATCATAAGGCAAGGGAAGGAGTGCAGGTGCCTGATAGAGACCTGTGGCACTCAGGTAGTTGATCATTTTTAATCTTTCTTCTTCATCAACTACCTGAGGTTGTTCAGCAGCCACAGTCTCTGACTCAGGACTTTCTTGAACTGGGGAGAGGACAGGAATGTTCTTGTAAAGCCTTTTTCTCCTCATTTCTTCCTTGTGTTTGAGGGTCAAGGCTGCATCCTCTGCTTCCTTCCTCTCCTTTGACAATTCAATGTCAGCCAGTTCATTTAACTCCTCTAAGGGGAGAGAGATGAGTTCATCTATGTTGTAGTTCCTGGTCCCCAGATAGTTGAGCCTGGCTGCCCTTAATTCATCTTCTTGAGTGTTTGGTACAGGGGCAGTCAGAATTGCAGCTTGCATGAATCCTGGGGAACCACTTGAACTCTCTCCCCTCAGCTTCCTCTTCCTCTCTCTCTTTTCTTCTTCAATCTCTTCAGGAGTCATCTTCCTTTTGCCTTTGTCAATTGCAGATCTTGATGACTCAGTCTGAGGAGAGCTTTGGCCTTCATTGCTTGATTCAGCAGTCAAGCTCTGGCCAGAGAGAGGTTGTGAAGCACCATCACCAGCTGGTGCCTCACTGAGGGTATGGGGTGCTGGAGGAGATCTTGTCTCAAGGTTCACAGTCTCAGCCTCTGGGCCTTCAGTCAAGGCTTTCCCTTTGAAGCTAATCTTGGGGTCTACCTCAACATCCAGTTGACCAAAGGCTTCAACTGCTAGCCTCTGTCTATATAATGCAGTTCTCCTTTTGAATTCTGCCAGCACCCAGTCTTGAATTTGATTGGCTAATCTGACAGCTTGTCTGTTATTGCTTGGGTTGACAAGTGCCAGATCTACCAAGTTTATACTCTCATAGAAACTCAGGGTGGAGATGTTGAGAATTTCTTGTTGACCCTGAGCTCTAGAGATCACAAGAGCTTTCCTATCATTGTCATACCCCCAACCCCAGATTGGGTTCTCAGATGGGGCAGACATTGCTCTTGGTACTCCCTCCTCAAACAGTTGTTGAATGAGCAGTTCCAGATCACTGTCTAGAGGAGGTTGCTGAGCATGGACAACTGCAAGATAGGATGGTGAGTCCTGTATGTCCATACTTGAGGAAGAACTCCCAGGTTCTGTGGCTGTCAGAACTTCCTCCCCTTTTTGGTAGCATCACCCTCATGCATAGGTGAGCTGGGGAAGTGATCCATAACATCCACAGGTTCTTGTGGACCTGGATGAGTTTGTCCTATAGGTCTCTCAGCTAACTGGCCCTTGAGATCGGTGATCTCAAGTTGCTGGTCATGGACCCTCCTTTGCAAGATAGTCACCTGTGATTCAAGGTGAGCTATCTGTGAAACCAGTTGGGTGCAGATGTCTTCGAGTTGGTGCACCCTGAGTTTCAGACTCCCCTCATCTTCAGTTGAAGAATCATTGGGGATGAAGGAGGTGAACCGAGGTCTGCTCCTTCACCACCAGCATGGGGTTCTTGGCTGCTGGATTTCCCCTGCCCAATGACAGTGTCAAGAGGCTGGGTTGCCGTGGTTGAGGTCTTAAGGATGTAATCACTGGCAACAGTGAGAGCCTCTTCCACATGGATCTCCTGGACAATCACAGGAAGATCCACCTCAGTTTGGGGTGTCTGATGTGGGCTAGACATGGGTGAAGCAGGAGTACTCATCTCCCCTTGAGTATGGGTAGAGAGGGGAGAGTCATGATACTCACTGAAACCCAAATCTTCATCAGAATAGAAGTCAAGGCTGGGAATGGGTTGGTTAAGATCAAGAGGCTGGGGATGGTAGCTTTCCCCTGAAGATTGATCACTAGAGTGTTGAGACTCAGAGTGATGGCTTAAGGCTGTTTATGGAGTGGTGAGCTCATCAGGCGGAGCATGAGGAACCTCAGCACTGATTGTTTGAAAAATGGGAGTGGTTTGCTCCTCAGGAGAAGTGGGAGCTCGAGTGTCCACTTCCTCCTGTGTGGGTTGTGATATGGGGGCCTGCACATGCTCAATAGCAAGTGCAGGGGTTCGTTAGGATTTTCTAGTGTAGGTGAGGGTAATTGTTGGCCTTGATGGTGGTTGAGAAGTAGAGGGTGTTGGTTCATCACTAGATGGTGTAGCTAGGATGTCACCCTGAGCAATGAGCTCAAACATTTTTGGGACAAGGGCTGTTTCTACCCCAGAGAACCCAACAATTGGCTTTTTCAATATCTTGAAAATGCCAGGTCTCATGTGTGCAAGTTTAAGAACATTACCTGTTCCCCTCAACTGTGGTCCCAATTCATAGTTGAGAATGTGTTGAACATACCGGGGGAACATGTAATATTCTAAGGAATCCAAATTCGCAGTAAATTTGTAAATACAAACTGAGAGTACCTAAATTTGACCCCTTGAACCATCCCATGGACAATGAAGGAGAGGTCTTCTGGAATCTGGTCCCATCCTCCATGTTTGTTGGATAAGCTGTGAATGACGACATGGAGGAGGTATTTCCATTGGAATGAGACCTTCCCTTCCTGAAGGTCTTGACTGAGAAGTCACCTTCATATCCCATCTGCTCAAAGGATTGGTTGACAGCAGTTTTTGGAAAGACAGTTCACCTGCTTCATCATCCAGCTGAAGATGGGTGTTGATAATGGCTGGAGTGATGAAAACCGTCCTCCCCTGCACTGTGGCAGACAGTGCCTTCTCCCCGTCCATGGTGACCTCTTGATAGGTCTGCCAAAACTCAAGCAACTGATCCTCATAGAGAGGAGGATCGATTGTAAGGGAGGTGAAGTAGTAAGACAATGAAAGATACCTACACACGTCTGAGAAGCTTGGATCCTTCTCAGAGTTTAACAGAGCAACCTAATTGTGTTGCCTGTGTAGGTGCATGGTGAAATCAGGGTCATTACGACGATCAAGATTGGCCATTTGAAGAAGCTTGGTAGTAAAGGAAAGAAGAAGAAGATGAAATTTAGGGGTAATTTTAGGTTAAGGAACAATGAGAGAGGAGAGATGAAATAGAACCGTTTGGAAAGATATACTCTGGATTTGAGACAAAGTTATGACAAAAAGATAAACTTTGAAATCCGTAAGTGGGTCCTACTTCAGAAAAAGGCGCCCAAAAAGTTAGTTTTCTTGGAAGTAGAAAAAGCTTCCGAAGAAATTTTGGTTTCGGAAGCTGCACAATCAAAGCTTCCAAAGCAATTTTGCTTCGGAAGATATTTCAAAGAGTTTTGAAAATTTTGGCTTCGGAAGAAATAAATGAGTCTTCCGAGACTAAATTGCTTTCGGAAGAAATTTGTTCCTAAAAAGCATTCAAGTACTTATACCAAAATTTAAGCTTCGAAGATACTTCGAAGAATTTCTTCCGAAGGTAAATCTCAGATAAGCTGCTTAAACGATTTAGACATAAATTTCTTCCAAAGGCAACTTTTGCTTCTTCCAAGGTAAATTTTCATCATTCTAAGAATATCATTCTAAAAGTTTGTTTTTCTTCCAAAGAGAACTGGGCTTATGAAGTGATCTAATAGACAACTTAGGACACACAGTTTTAAGAAATAATATTGATTAAGTTATAAAAAAAAATCTACTCAAAGTTAATCATCCCAATAGTTGATACAAGATATTAAATCTCTGTTCATCAAAAGCTTTGTGAACAGATCAGCATATTGTTCATTTGTGTTAACTTTGACTAGTTTTATCAATCCTTTTTCAAAATTATCACTAATCAGATGATACCTGATGTTGATATGTTTGGTCCTTGAATGCTGCATATGATTCTCTGTAATAGAGATGGCACTGTTGTTGTCTATGTGGATGGGAGTCTCTTTGAAATTGAACCCATAGTCTAGCATCTGATTCTGATTCTAAATCCAAAGCACTTGAGCACAGCAGCTGGCAGCAGCAATGTATTCAGCTTCAGCAGTTGATGCAGACACACAGGATTGCTTCTTGCATTGCTAAGAGACTATCCTTCCACCCAAGAACTGACACCCCCTAGATGTGGACTTTGCAGTCATGTTGCAGCCACTATAATCACTATCTGTATAGGCATACAGATTGAAGTCTGAGTTCTTTGGATACCAAAGGCCTAGATTTAGAGCACCTTTGAGATATCTAAGGATCCTTTTGACAGTGATTAGGTGTGACATCTTGGGGTTGGCTTGATATGTTGCACATATGCATGTGGCAAACATGATATCAGGCTTGCTAGCAGTAAGATACATAAGTGACCCAATAATAGCCCTATAGAGATGTTCATCAACACACTCCCCATCAAGATCAGGACCAAGGGAGTGGTTTCTGGCTATGGATGTCTTTACAACCTTATAGACAGTCATTTTGAATCTTGTAAGTATGTCCTGTACATACTTTGACTGATTGATGAAGATGCCATCTTCAACCTGCTTCATCTGAATTCCTAGAAAGAAATTGAGTTCCCCCATGGCACTCATTTCAAATCTATTCTTCATCAGCATCTCAAAGTCTTTGCAGAGCTTTGGATTAGTTGAACCAAAGATGATGTCATCCACATATATCTAAACTAGCAATGTGTCATTTCCTGTTTCTTTGATGAGGAGAGTCCGTATCCATGTTGACAGAGGAATGTTGATAGTGTCTCATACCACTTTCTTAGAGCTTGATGCAGTCCATAAAGGGCTTTATCAAGCTTGTAGACATAATCAGGATGATCTGGGTCTGCAAAGCCAAGTGGTTGTTTAATATAAACTTCTTCATCAATCACCCCATAGAGAAATGCGCACTTCACATCAAGCTGGTAGACCTTGAAATCCTTGGATGCAGCATAAGCCAGAAATATTCTTACAGCTTCAAGTCTTGCAACTGGAGCAAGACATCAGTGTAATCAATTCCTTCTTCTTGAGTGTATCCTTGGACAACCAGTCTAGCCTGTTCTTGATGATGATCCCTCTATCATCTTTCTTGTTCCTGAATACCCATTTGGTTCCTATGACACTCTTCCCTTGAGGAAGAGGACATAAGTTCCAAACCTTCTGTCTTCTGATTTGAAGCAGCTCATCTTGCATAGCTTCAATCCAGCTTCCATCCTTCAAAGCCGCATCAACCTTCTTCGGCTCTATCAGGGATAAGAAACAAGAATGTAGACAAACATGGCTATCATGAGTTTGTCCTCTTGTTCTTACCCCTGAGTCAACATTTCCAATGATGTTTGTGGTGGGATGTGACTTGTGGATCCGAAGTTGAGGGATCACAGCAAGTTGGTTAGACAGATCTAAATTTGAGAAATTCTGATCTGGTAATGAGGTGTCTCCCACCACATCAGCACACTTATCAAGAGAGACTTGATCCAATGAGTGTGTAACATCATTCATGTTGTCTTCAATGGAGTGGTTTTCAGTATCAAGAAATTCTTGATCACTATCACCACCACCAGTTCCTCCTCTTGCATTTGAAGTTCCTTTTCTTGAATTCTGAGCCTCTGAGCTGGAATTTGAAGGCAATTCATTTAAATCAGCAGTATTTGTCATGCTAGTGCTGATGGGAGCTTCAGTTGCAGGGTTAGTCACCATAGGAGCTGAAGTAGTCTTCTTGTTTGGTCTTCTCAGCTCAAACTTGGATCAGGATCTTCTGTTGACCTGTTATCTATGGATCCCGAAACATTCTCACAAGATTTGTTAAAACAATTGGTAACTAAGTCAAGATCAAACAGCCAATCCAGACCAGAACCTTTTACACAGGGTGTGTGTTCATTGAAAGTCACATTGGCTGACTCCTCAATGATTCTAGTTCTAGATTGTATACTCTATAAGCCTTAGCTTGAGAAGAGTACCAACAAAGTGTCCATCATCTGATTTCTTAGCAAACTTGGCTATTTGATCTTTGGTATTCAAGATGGTGCAGGGACATCCAATGTTCTGAGAAAACCAATGAATGGTCTTCTTTTGTGCCACAGTTCATAAGGAGTCTTACCATATGTCTTAACTACCAAAACTCTATTTTGCACAGGCTGTGTTGACAGCCTCTGCCCAGAAGGTGATGGGTAGCTTAGATCAGACAACATGGTTCTTGTAACTTCAATAAATGTCCTATTTCTCCTCTCAGTAACACCATTTTGCTGAGTCCTGGGAGCACTATATTGTCTTGAAATACCCTTTTCATCACAAAATGTATCAAGGATTTGGTTTTTGAATTCGGTTCCTTGATCACATCTTATGATTTTGACCTTGTGATCAGATTGATTCTCAATTTTCAGAATGAAATTCTTTAAGATTTCAGGAGTTTCATCCTTAGTTCTAAGGAAGAACACCCAAGTAAATCTTGTGAAGTCATCTGTGATCACCAGACAGTATGAGGTTCTTCATAAACTCATTACACTAGTGGGGCTAAACAGATCCATATGTAACAAGTGTAGGGGAGTAGTGATAGAGTTCATTTCCTTTGGCTTGTGAGACACTTTGTGTTGCTTCCCCTTCAGGCATGCAACAAGTGGTCATCACTTGTAAACTATTTCTTTGGCATTCCAGTTACCAAATCATTCTTAATCAGTTTATTCATGTTCTTAAAGTTTATATGGCATATTCTTTTATGCCAAAGGAAAGACTCATCACTATTTGCTTTAGATAGAAAGCAAGAAATCTCTCCAGAGGGAGATGTTTTCTGCAAGTCCATCTTGTACATGTTCCCTTTCTTAGGGGCTCTGAGCAAAATATGCTCTTGAGGAATGTCGACCCCGGGCTTGAGAACAATGCACTCATGCTTAGTAAAGAGCATGTGATGTTTTTGGTCACAAAATTGGGACACACTCAAAAGATTGTATCAAAGCTCCTTGACAAAGTTTACCTTCTCAATGCTGAGCTTACCATTTGAGACCATGCCCCTACCAGTAATGTGACCTCCTGCATCTCCTCCAAAAGCAACTGGTCCTCCATCAATTCTTTCAAAGTTTTGAAGTAGGGACTCATTGCCTATCATGTGACTGGAGCAGCCACTATCAATGATCCACATATTTCTATTTGCCTTTGGCTGTCCCTGCACAGAAGAGATGATTTAGTTACATTTGGAAACCCAAGCCTCATTGGTCTTGGGCTTATAAAGTTTAGATGAAGACAATGAAACAGTAAGTGATCCTATGTTCAGGCTTTGAGGATCATTTGCTGTTGGTGAAGAGGAGCTTTCAGTCTCAAGGTCTTCCTTCATCTTCCATACCATCTTTGGAAGATTGGGCTTGACCTTTACTACTTCGGAAGCTTTTTTAGCTTCGGAAGCTTTGGAGACAGAGCCTTCGGAAGCTCTTGCTTTTACTGCAGCAAGCTTCAGTGCTTCGGAAGCATTCCTTTCTTTCGAGGTCAACTTTTCTTCCGAAGGCAATTTCCAACTTGCCTTCTTCTTCATTTTGGAGCTTCCGAAGGAAACAGATTTTCCTTCCGAAGCTGTTTGTTTCTTCTTCTTCTCAGAAGTTTTCTTCTTGATTATATGGATAGTACTCTTGGGATTGTATTGACAATCCTTAGCCAGATGTGAAGTACTACCACACATAACACAATCCAATTCTTTCCTTCTGAGAGTCTTCTTTCCCAAATAAGACTAAACTTGAACACTTTCCTTTTCTTTCTCCATCTTTTCAGATGATGCAGCAGGCTTCTTAGGGTGAAGCTTGCCTTTTGTAGTGGATGGTTCAGGCTGTGTAGCAGTGACACACAGCTGATCAGTCTTCTTGTTGTTGCTGGAGTGAGTTGAAGCTGAAGTAGAACTCTTGGTACTAGAAATCTTGACAGGATCTTCAGCTTTCATCACCTTGAACCCTGCAGAGATAAATACTTGTTTCCGTTTGGGATCAAAGGTGGTCTTGATCTCTTGAGTTTTTCTAGATCTTCTCTTTGCTCTTCTGATCAAGTTCTCTCTCTTGGTTTTGCTCAAACCAGCTTCTTTTTCCTCCTTAGGATGCGACCTCTCGTATTTTTATTTAACGTTTGTTAAACGTCGTTATCTCTTGTAAGGGTTTGTTTTAGGATTAATGCAAATACAAGGACTTATGTGTAACTTGTTGTATCCTTGTAATTTAGATGCAATTAGATAAATAAATAACTAATAATAATAATAATAATAAAAATAATAACAAGCATGAAAGAAAATATTAATATTAATAATAATAATGAAAATAATATTAATAATAATAATAATACTAATAATAGTAAATAATCTTAATAAGTGTTAAATCTTGAAAATAAATATATACAAAATAAGTTTAATATTTTAAAACTTGTAAATCAAATTGTTTGGCATAAAATAATAAAACTTTAAAACCCCAGGGACCAAACTATAATTTTTTTTAAACTAAAAACCTTAAACTTTGGAATTAAAATAGCAAATTCTAAACTCCAGGGACCAAATGTGTGATTCTTCTAAACCCAAACCATTTCCCACCGTCGGCCCTGTTCTCCGGCCAAACCCGGCCAAGTGGCCGGCGACCCTAAAAACCACTTTAAACTCGAAATTAAAACTCCCAAACTGTTCATAAACCACTCGCGAACCCGTTTCGAACTCATAGCCCGACCAATTCAACCTTAATTGTGTTTTAGAACATGAAACCGAAATCATTAACACCTCAATTCGTTTCTACCTATAAATTAATAAAATTTATCATGTCCTAACGTTCGTCTAATCACTACGAAATCAATGGGTTGTTAATTGCACTTAAACAGCCATAATTCCGTTCGAATTGCAACCGAAAACTTGTGAACATAACTCAAACTTGATGAACATGAATCGGTTCAAATCAAAGCTATTTAACAGAGGGGAAAGGTGTAACTTGATCCTTTCCAACTCTCTGTAATCTCAATTGCTCGAAAAAACACATACACACATCACAATCGAATCCGGCCACAATCGCGACATCGATTCCAGTCGAACTCGTCAATTCCTTAACCAAAACAGGTAATTGAACAGGGTGTTACACCCGGTTTCACTTGGGAAACAAAAACCCTATGGTAAATTTCATAACCATAATTGAATTGATCTTCAATTTGATCGATTTTGGAAATTAGGGTTTATTTGAAATTGGGGATTTTCTTGGTTATATGTTTTAAATTTTCATTTCGGTTCCTTGACATAAACTGGGCTTTGGCCCGGCGGTTTAAGTGTTGTGTGGTGTGACAAAGGGCCCGGGTTCGAACACGAGACCCTGCCATTATTTTTTTTAAAGGGTTTTATTAATATTTAAATTTTAGAAAATGTTTAAATATTATTATTAATTATATAAAAAATATTTTTAAATCGGAAATTTAATAGAATTATTTCCTTTTTAATTTTCTTAGAAATTCAATTAAGAAATTCTCATTTCTTTTACTTTAAATTATAAAAATTGTTACAAAATACTATTTATTATTAATTCTAAATTGTAATAAATCTCATTGAATTTTTAAATAATTCCAATTTAATAAATTCTTCATTTTTATAAAATATAGTTAGAAACTTATTTATATATATTTTAAAGAAATAAATATATATGTATTTATTTAAAATGTACACTTATTGTAATTAATAGAATAGTTCTAATCATTTAAATCTACAAAATTACTATTTTATTAAATAGTAAATAATAATCATTTGATAATAAAGGTTTAACTTTTATTAATAGTGTTAATCACTAAAATTCTTATTTAATCCTTTATATACCAAAAATAATAAATTGTATCTACATAATAATCATGGGTTAGTGGTTCATAAATAACATTACAATTGTTATCCAAAATCCCCAAAATTTAAACCGTAAATTTCCCGTGTATCGTTAACATAATTTAATGTAATACATCGTCCATTTAGGTTGAACGTTAACGAACCCTCGGCATTCCATACAAGGCTTCCTTATTTGCTCATCTTTATTATCCATGTGAGTTTTTCATACCCCTTTTTATACTATTTCACACTTTTAGGGTGAACATGTTACTGTATTATAAACACACTTGTAAACTTGTTTTGAATCTTGTAATCACTTGTGCAATTCATTTATTTGTCATGGTTATTTAAACACTTGTAATTATCATGTGATGACTCTTGTATGGTACAATGATTAACTATTGTTAGCCTGGCGACGTCATAGATCTATGGGCCTGACAAACCTATTTGGTGCTAAAGCCGAGGTTATTGCCGGCTCCTAGTGTCGTATTCTTGAGCACTATGGGAACCAAATACACTTAGCTAATCGTTTAATCTTGTAATCTTGTAATGGTCATATTTGTCAAGGTTTGATTGTTACATTTGCTCATCCATCTTTATTTACTTTATTCAATAACCTATGACATGCATTGCCAACTTTGATATTTACTTAAGTATGAAAATCTATGGAAACTCACCAACGTATTGTTGACATTATTTTTAACATGTTTCAGGAAATGATACTGCTTAGCTTGCTTTGAAGACTTGTTACAATCTAGGATTGGACCTAGATTAAAATAAAAAGTCAATTATTATCTTTCGATGTTGGAATTCTTATGTGTGTTGATTGTTGGAACTTATGTTATTTCTTAAATGTATGTCATGAATATTGATATTTAATAATATTGTCATTTTAAATTAGCGTTGTGTGGCATGAACAATTTTAACCCACACACCTCGACGTTTCCGCCGTTAAGGTTGGGGTGTGACATAGGAGCAAGATGACCCTTTTTGGATTGACTCTCTTCACTCATCTCAGAGTCATCCCTCACCTTCTCCTCTTCATTCTCTTCATCACTGGGGTCTATGGATGGCAGCTCATCTTGACCAGCTCCACACCTAGGAGATCTGACCGATAGTAGAGTGTGTGGAGGAGCTATCTCAATAGATCCCAGTCCCTGCTTATTCTGATAACACACTTTTGCATGCAGAGATGAGGATATCATGTTCTTGAAGGTCTCTTCTTCAAGAACACATTTTTCTGCCCTGGCTTTGCTGATCACAAGCTCAGCCTGGCATTCAGTCAACTTGGTAATGAGATCCTTAATTTGAGTCCTATAGTTTGTCTGCTCATGTTTAAGAGTTGAAACTGTTTTCTCTAGATCTTCTATCTTAAGTTTATAGTCATTTTCAGCTCTTTTAAAATCAGCTTTTAAAATATTTAAAGACTCAATATCATATCTCATTTCTAAGTTGTAGGACCTGTATCTATTTACTTTAGCAATACATTCAGGAGAGCAAAGATGTTCAAGTACCTTGGCTTCACCATGATCAGCCATGAGTGCTTGATTTGGAGATGCATCTTCAGCTTGAAAGCTCCAGTCAAAGCCTCCTTCTTCAACAGCCACTGCAGCTTGCTGTCTTGGCTTCTCATTCTGGTTCCCTCCTTTAGTGTAGTTTGGCCTGGATGAAGCTTGGCCACCATTTGACTTAGGTGCCTTGCATTCTCTAGCAAAGTTACAGTTGTAACACTTGACTTTGCTCTTGTCCACTAGCAGCATTGCTAGGAAACCTTCTCCCAGTCCTCTTGTAGAACTTCTACGCTCTGTGAGTGAGAAGAGACATTTGCTGGACTATTTCCATGTACTCTAGATCATCTGGATGGATACGGTCCAGGTCTTTAAGAGTGAAAAGAAAGTTGCCTGTACTTTCATCAGTGGAGACAAAATCTTGAGAAGAACTTGTCTCTTGGAAGGGACTTCCTTGGATGTAGCTCTCTCTGGGTGTCTCTGGGAAAGTGATGAAATGACCCTTTTATGAGTTTTAAGGGTAGCAGATGAGATGATGCTATGGTTCTCTGCTATCCCTTTCGACCACATGAAGGGCTGAACTCTGGTGAGTGTTGGAGTTACCAGATGAATTTTGCATATTCATCTCCATCTGGTATCCACTGAGTATTCCATACAACTCAGTGAGAGTAAGGGTTTTGAGGTTTTCAGTCCTCTTAATGACCACACAGTAGTGTGGCCATTGTCTGGGAAGAGAGGACATGAACTTCCTTACAATATCCCTGTTCTCAATAGTTACCCCAACATCAGCCAGAGTATCCACAATCTCAACATACCTGAAGTATTGTTGAGCCATGGTTTCACCTGTCTTGAAGGTGAAATTTTCAAACTGCTGCTTCAGGAGATCCTTCTTGTTCTCCTTGGCTTTATTTGAACCCTCATACATTAGTTTCAGTGCATCCCATAGCTGTTTAGCGGTCTTGCACTTCTTGAAACCTCTGTAGATGGAGTTTGGAAGAGCAGTTTGGAGAGCTGTCGTGGCTTTCTGATCAACATCAATTCTTTTCCAATCTTCATCAGAAAATTCAGCCCTCTCCTTTGGTATCATGCCACCACCAACAGTAGCTGAAGAGGTGCATGGTACATGAGGTCCATTGACAACAGACTCCCACATCCTGGAATCTTGAGACTTGATAAAGCCTTCCATTCTTTGACACCAAGTGTCAAAATCCTCAGGAGTGATCAGTGGGGACTTTATCATGGTTCTAGTTTCCATATCAGCTTTGGAGATAGCTGCCATTTGAAGAGTTGAGTGATGTGTGTAACTAAGAGGATTTGAAGATGGTGAGATCTTACAATCAAGTGCCTGGAATGCTCTGATACCAATTGCAGGACCGTTAAAGGGTACTTAAGCTTGCACTTAGTTAACACACTTAGGAGGATCTTAAGATCACTTAATAATTCAAATAGAGAACTGTGAACCTTTTACCGAAGATACAAGACAAACACAAGTAAAAGTAAGAGCAAGAACACAAGATAAAATTTTCAAGGAAGTTGTATATTGCTTCTCTAGTTCTATTACAAGTGTTGTACAAGTATATTTTAAATACAAGAACCGGATACTACTTATACTACATCCTACAATCGTCAATATGCAAAAAGACAGTTGGAAGTGACTAATCTAGACAACAAGATCAGCCTAAAGTCAAAAGGCAGATTGCCTTTTGACTAGTGACTATAACAAGCCATCGCTCACTGACTTTCCTATTACAAAAAGCCAAGAAGGAACAAAAACAGAAACTTGCAGGCGAAGACCTTATCTACTTTATCATAAAGTATGGAAGTTTCACCAACTAGTGATAGCAGGTGAACTACCAGAGCATGCAGCGGAGAGTAGGTTACTTTATGATAAAGTTGATGGAAAAGGTATATTTTCTCTCTCTCTTGAGGAAAATTAGTCTTGTTTTTAAACAGCTTCGGAAGACTTTGTCTTGAGAGCTTCGGAAGACTTCATCTTTTACCTTCGGAAGAGTTGAGTCTTTGGCTTCAGAAGACTTTACACTTAGAATATTCTCCAAGTTCAGTGTAAAGCTTCCGCAGCAGTTTCTTCTGAACTTTGGCTTCGGAAGATTTTACACTTAGCATTTTTCTTGAGTGTGTAAAACTTCCGAAGCTAGTTCAACTTTGTTCCAAAGTGCATCTTGGAAGACTTGGTTGTTTTGGTATCTTTTGGTTGCATCAGCCTCTTAACTTTTGAGGTTCCTACAGAAGTTGATTCTTCTGAAGTATAAATGGTCCCCCAAGAACTTATTCTTCCAAAGCTACCAACTATGAACCGGTGGACAAAAGTATGGTCTGTCGGACATCTGCTGCAACCTCTGATATACTACATGGTGCTTTCCCACACCCATGTAGTTGACCATACTTTAATCCACTATTCACCCATTATCAATTAGTACAGTTGCAACTTTTAGTTGGTGACCAAAAGGTTAGTCATGGACCTGTCATGACTACCTAATCTAGGATAGTATTTTATCTTAGATACTTTATTTCTAGAAATGTAGTATTTGTCTAGTTGTAGATTCCAGCTGGTTATCCAAGTATAACCGGCTGTAGATAGTAGTATATATAGTTTCTCATTGTAACTTTGCAACCATGCTTGTAAGAGTCTTGTAATACTGAGTTGAGAAGTAATATATACAAGTATCTTAAAAACCTATTCTTGTGTTCATTTTTCATTAACTTATTATATTACTTGTGAACTTATTAGAGATTCTGTTTCTTCAAATTGAGTGAGATTAAGTGAGCTTGTGAGATAAACTTGTGTTATGAAACCAACACCGATCCTGCAATTGGTATCAGAGCTTTTTAGGCTCTTGATTATGAGATCTAACCATCCTAAATACTCTTGTTTCTTCACACTTACTCACTTCACTCAAATGGCTCTTAACCAGAAATCTTCTGAGTCTGAGATAGGAACCATGAACAAGGCTCCTGTCATCACCCCTGATGATTTTGGAACCTGGTGCAAATGTATTGAAGGCTTTATCAAGTATCAAGACAGCCGCATGTGGATATCAGTCCCTCATGGTCCCTACCAACCAAAGGTTGAATCCCCAGCTGGTAATGGTGTCATGATTGAGAAAGCTGTTGAAGACTACTCTAATGAAGACTTCAAGAAGATGGACATTGACTGTAAAGCCATGACTGTGTTGCTTACTGCTGTACCAAACTCCATAATGGTAGGCTTTTGGCAATGCGAGACTACCAAAAATCTATTTGATGCTTTGAAGCTGATGTACTCTGGTTCCACTGAATCCAAGGAGACCAAGAAAGATATGCTAAAGCAGAAGTTTGAGAACTTCAAATACATTGTTGGTGAGACCTAGAGCCAACAATACTTCAAGTACATGGACTTGATCACCTCTCTTCAGTCTATGGGAGTTGTTCTTCAGAAGAGAGACTTAGTGAGAAAATTCGTGAGTGCACTTCCTCATGAGTGAACTTTCTACTATGTCTCAATCAAGAGAACTGAGAATCTCAACACTCTCCCCATTAATGAACTAAATGGAATCCTTGATGGATACCATATGGATATGGAAACTTAGAAAGGCCATCAGATGAACAGACCCTCAAACCTTTCTGTTAGCAATGCTTTACATGTTGCTGAAGGTTCAAGAACTCCCCAGCCCCAGTTGTACCTGAACTACCTCCAACAGTCATCATCCTCTTTTGGGCCATACATCACATTCCCTGAGACACCCAGGTCTTAACAGGCTCAACAAAATCCTTTCCAGGATAGTTTTGCTTTTGTTTCAGGGAGTGAGCACTCTAGAGATTTTCAATTCTGCTTTGATGATCTAGAGTGTTTTAGCCCAGATGATGTTGAGTATATGGACATTATCCAGTAGATGGATCTTCTGACCTATAGAGCAAAGAAGTTCTTTAAAAGAACTCGAAGGCAATTCCCTTAGAACCCAACCAACAGCAAATTTGGGTTTGACAAATCAAAGGCCAAGTGCTACAACTGCAACCAGCTTGGTCACTTTGCAAGGGAATGCAAGGCTCCTAGATCTAATCCTGGAGCAGCTCAAGCCTCCCAAAATCCTGCTACCCCAAAAGCTACAGCCAAACCTACTGAACAACAGACTGCAGCTGTTGCTTAAGAAGTTGATTAGAGCTTCATGGTGCAAGATGTCACTCCTACTCAAGCTCTCATGGCTGGAACTGAAGACAGTAAGGTATATGAACATCTCTGTACTTCAGCCTGTATTGCTAAGGTTAAGTTGTATCAGGACTACAACATGGAGATTAAATCTGATATTGAGTCCTTAAACATATTAAATCTGATTTTAAGAGTGCGGAATCTAACTACAAACTCAAAATTGAAGAATTAGAGAAAACTGTGTCCTCTTTAAGACATGAACATTCCAACTACAGGGCTCAAATAAAAAATTTAATATTCAAGTTGACTGAGGCTCAAGCCCAGCTAGTAATAGCTGAGGCTAAAGTGCACAGTCTTATATGTCTGTTAGACAGCCAAGATGTGGTACTGATGAGCAAGAGGTTCCAACTACTAACCCACTACCCAATGAGAAGAAGAATGATGAAACAATGGTGACCACCATAGGGAAGGATAAGGTAGAAAACCTCATCCCCGCAATTATGGATCAACCCTTAACCACCAAAGCCAGAAAGAACAAAATCAGGACAGCAAGAAAAACTGCCAATAAGGTGATTGAGACTAAAGTGAAGATAGACCCAAGGCAAAAGGGTGTATTCATTTCAGCTAGATTCCAAGTGGTTGGAAGTTCTGATTCAGGAAAAGAGTGTAGTACCAGCACTCCTATCCAGCTGAAGGATCAGAAATTGAAAGGGAAGGCTGTTGAAGAAGAAAATAAGCGTAAGAAACAACAGCCCTCATGCCTTATCAAGAATAACATTGAGTGCATAATCTGTGGTCTGCATAACCACATGTCTAAAGATTATTACTACAATCTAGCAAGCACACATTATGCAACCAATGTTAAGAAAGAAGGAGTCAAGGATGGTTTCACATTTGGACCTTACCATATGGTCCAAGTGTCAAGGAAAGGAAAGCTTGTTTCCAAAGCCAAGTTGCTTTCGGAAGAAACTCATTCTTTCGAAAGGAAAATAGCTTCGGAAGACAAGCTAAAGAACAAATAAAGGAACAAAAAGAATCCTTTGAAACCTTCCAAGAAGAAGACTGTTTTGGAAGAAAAGGTGGTGAAACCTTCTTCCGAGAAGAAAGAAGCCTCGAAAGCAAGTCATGTTTCTCAAGCCTCATCAGGCTCATCTACACTGATCAACTAGAGGATGGAATGGAAGATCAAAAAAGATGTTGCAGCCCAAGCCTCTTCTTCACAAACCATAATTGAACCCCTATGCATACATTTTGGTTCAATTATATAATCTACATTGGAAGAGCCCAAGACCAACAAGGCTTGGGATTCCAATAGTAACTAATCTTTTAACCTTATGTGCAGGGACATCCACATGACGAGAATGGAAATATATGGATTGTGGACAGTGGATGCTCCAGGCACATGATAGGGAACAGATATATCCTATAACAATTTGAACATTTTGATGGAAGTCTTATTCAGTTTAGAGGTGAAGCCTGAGAATACATTTCTGGTAGAGGTAGTGTATCCAATGGTAAGTTAAAAGTTGACAAAGTAAACTTTGTCAAACAACTTGAACATAATCTCCTAAGTGTTTCTTAATTCTATGATCAAAAGCACCAAATGCTTTTCACAGAACATGAGTGCATTATCCTCAAACCCGTGATGATAATTCCTTAGGAATTGTGCTTCTTAGATCTCCCAGAAGAGGGGATATGTACAAGATGGATATGAACAATGCTTCCCCATTGGGTAAAGTATCATACTTTCTTTCCAAAGCTAATGGTGATAAGTCAACTCTTTGGCATAAAAGAATGTGCCATGTTAATTCTAATGATTTATACATGGGTTTTTGTTTTAAGAACTAAAGATGAAACTGCTGAAACATTAAAATCTTTTATTCTTAAAATTGAAAATCAGAAGGATCATAAGGTATAAATCATTAGAAGTGATCGAGGGACTGAGTTTAAGAATCAAGTTCTTGATTTATTCTATAACTCAAATAGGATTGCCAGACAATACAGTGCTCCTAGAACTCCTTTACAAAATGGTGTTGCTGAGAGGAGGAATATGACACTTATTGAGGCTGCAAGAACTATGTTAGCTGATTCAAAGCTGCCTCTAACTTTCTGGGCAGAGACAGTCAGCACTGCATGTTATGTGCAGAACAAGGTTCTCATTGTTAAGCCCCATTGAAAGACCCCTTATGAGCTATGGAACAAGAGGTCACCATTCATTGGCTTTCTTAGGTCCTTTGGCAGCAGGTGCACCATACTTAACAAAAAAGAAAATTTAGAAAAATTTGCTGAAAAGTCAGATGATGTATCTTTGTTGGATATTCCTTAACCACTATTGCTTATAGAGTGTATAACATTAAAAATCAACAATTTGAGGAATAATCCAATATTGTTGTCAATGAGCACACTCCTTGTGTTAAGGGAAATGGTCCTGATCATATCTTCAATTTAGAATTGTTTCCAAACTATTCTAAACCATCTAATGAGAATGCTTTAGCTGGAATACGAACTCAAACTGACCCCTATGAATATCAACTATTTGACTTACCCAGACCTATTCTGAGTTCTCCAAGAAGAATTAAAGATGAAGCTCCTTCAATTGGAAGTCCTGAAAGCATGAATATCTCAGGAAATAATGGAGCGTTAACAAGTTGTCAGCCAACTGTTCCTAATAACTCAATAGCTGACAACTCCAGCATTCAATACCAAGTTGATGAAGACACTAATCTTTAGGAACAGGCAACTGTTGATGCTGCTTCACTGCAAAATACCATTGATGTTGTCACACATTCATTCCATCAGTCCTCATTTAATGAGTGTGAGACATCAGCTGGTCATGATGTTCAAAATCCTAAGCAAAACTTCTCAAACCTGTATCTATCTATGCAACTAGATGTGATCCTTAGGCTCAAGATACACAACACTCATCCAACTGAGAACATCATTAGGAATGTCTCAGAAGGTGTGAGAACAAGAAGTCAGACCCATAATGGGAATGTCTGCATGTACTCATGCTTTCTCTCTCAAATGGAACCCAAGAAGGTGGAAGAAGCCCTTAAGGACAACAGTTGAGTTAAAGCAATACAAAAGGAGTTGGTTCAGTTCACGAGGCAAAAGGTATGGAACTTGTGTCCATTTCCGCCTGGCCAAGTCCCCATTGGCACTAAGTGGGTGTTTAGAAACAAAAGATACGATAGAGGTTTGATCATCAAGAAAGCAACCCCAATATAAAATCAAGGGAACCCGTGTCAAAGACTAAAGCATCCAAGAGAAACGTACAAGGACCAACTACCATCGAAATAGCCAAACAACTTTCATTGACAAAAACAAAATGACCATCACCCAACTTAAATTGAATACCACTGAAAGGAACCACAACTAACCCCAAACATGAAAACCAAACGACGAGAGATAAAATTATGGGAAGCTCGACTATCGACCAACACACAAACCGAAACATCATTTGTTGGCACCCCATGTGTAGCCAAAGTGCCGAAAAATTCCAACGCATTGCACATACCCACATCCGAAGCAAAAGGAATGTCATCTTTAGATGGTAGGAAAGTTTTGAAAACAAATTGTTCCGTGAACGGTCGTTCACACTCATCATCACCGAGAAGCAATACCCGTAGTTTACCTTCTAGACATTTATAAGCCAGTCCATACTATTGACTGCTACAAAAACATTGCCTATTTTCTTGGCGATCTTCCCATTCAGTTCAAGACAATGACCGAACACCACAATCATGCTAAAAAATATATCCTCCCTCACCAACAGAAGGCAATGATTTCCAAGAATACATAAAGCGGGGTGATTCGGTCTGAGGGAAAGAAACCCGAGGCCTATTTTTGGATGATGTAGCCATACTGTGCTCAGAACGGCCCAACTTCGTTAACCTATCCCCTAGCCTAGACATCTACGATCCATGTGATGAAGATACCGGAATCGGGTAATTGACGGTGTCCTGGAGCTAAGGCGTAACATAGCCTCCACATCTTTGCATAAATAGATGGCATCCAAACACGATTGGGGACGATGAAGGTGCATCCATTTCTTCACATGGGTTTTAATCCGGCCACAAAATAGCCCAGCGCTTGTGACTCCAGCAATAGAGGAACCAACGACAACAGATACTCAAAATCATCAATATAATCATAAATTGAATCGAATTTGCTCATAAGGGTTTTGAATCTCCAACCCACTAAAACATTATAATAATTCCGATTGATATTCGGCCACGTGAGAGACAAACATACCCGCGTGATGATAGTAAACCAGTGTTGCACAACCCCAATCATACTGAATTGAGCTAGTTGAATTCAAGACTCGTCGGGGGTTTTGTTGAGATCAAAATACACTTAGCAATCTGTATCCACCCTTGAGGATCAAATCCAAAAATTTCAAGGAGCTTGATACGAACAAAAAAAGAAGACACAGAAAGAAGAGATTCGATCAATCAAGCCATCCTTCTCATTGTATTCAATTGCTTTTATACTAAAATTACCAACTAACTACCGTTAGTTAGGTAGTTGAACTAACAATAAACCTTTAACAACATTTGTACAATTAACCTATCATACTATTCTTTTATTACATTTACCCCCCTACTCGCAACAAATCTTCCACCCTTGAAAACATCCTTGACCTCAAGGATGAAAATCTGGAAATCATAGTTGAAATTCTTCCAAATCCTCCCAAGTTGCCTCCGACGCTGGTAATTGAGCCCAGTGAACTAGTACTTGGACCGCTGCTCTATTCCTTTTTCGAACGAACTTTCGATCCATAATGGCTTGAGGTTGCAACCGGAATCAAGGGGCATCCGGTAAGGGAACGATAGTATGACAATCCCCTTTAGCTACTTTCAGAAGGGAAACATGGAATGTAGGATGGATTTGAGCTGAGGATGGTAAATCCAATCCATAGGCAACAGCTTCAATCTTCTATACAATCATAAATGGACCAAAAAAATGAGGACCCAATTTCAAATGAGTATGCTATTTCAAGGAAGTCTAAACATATGGCTGCAACTTGACATAAACCCAATCACCGACTAAGAAACTTTGTTCGACTCGGTGCCTGTCAGCAAGCTGCTTCATTCTATTACGTGCCTTTGCCAACGAATCTTTCAAGTTAGCCATCTTCAATTCTCTGGCTTGAAATAACTCTTCAATTGAAGCTATCTGTGAATCATTGGGAATATAGGGAATGTGTAATGGCGGCTTGATACCATACAAAGCCTCGAAGGGTGATATCTCAATAGCCAAATTCCATGTTGTATTATACCACCATTCAGCCAAAGTTAACCACTTGTACCAAAGTAGAGGAGTGTCCATCACCATGGCTCTCAAATAGGATTCCAAGCACCGATTCAGAACTTCAGTCTGGCCATCAGATTGAAGGTGGTATGCAGCAATGAGTTTGTGAGATACAAAATTTATATTGAGAAACCAACACCGATCCTGCAATTGGTATCAGAGCTTTTTAGGCTCTTGATTGTGAGATCTAACCATCCCAAATCACCCTTGTTTCTTCACACTCACTCACTTCACTCAAATGGCTCTTAACTAAAAAATTTCTGAGTCTGAGATGGGAACCATGACCAAGGCTCCTATGATCACCCCTGACAATTTTGGAACTTGGTGCAAACGTATTGAAGGTTTCATCAAGTATCAAGATAGCCGCCTGTGGAGATCTGTCACTCATGGTCCTTACAAGCCAAAGGTGGTGGACCCGGCTGGTAATGGCTCCATGATTGAGAAAGCTGTTGAAGACTACTCTGATGAAGACTTCAAGAAGATGGACATCGACTGCAAAGCCATGACCGTGTTGCTTACTGCTTTACCAAACTCCATAATGGTAGGCTTTAAGCAATGCGAGACCACCAAAGAACTATTTAATGCTTTGAAGCTGATGTACTCTGGTTCTACTGAATCAACGGAGAACAAGAAAGATATGCTGAAGCAAAAGTTTGAGAACTTTACTTATGTTGTTAGTGAGACCTTGAGCCAAGAATATTTCAGGTATATGGACTTGATCCCCTCTCTTCAGACTATTGTAGTTGTTCTTGAGAAAAGAGACATGTTCTTGAGAAAAGAGACATAGTTAGAAAATTCATGAGTGCACTTTCTCATGAGTGGACTTTTTCCTATGTCTCAATCAAGAGAACTGAAAATCTCAGCACTCTCACTATGACTGAATTGTATGGAATCCTTGATGGATACCGTATGGAGATAGAGACTCAAAAGTTTCACCAGATGAACAAACCCTCAAATCCTGCAGTCAACAATGCTCTACATGCTGCTGAAGGATCAAGAACTCCCCAGCCTCAGTTGTACCTGAACTACCCCTAACAGCCATCATCCTCTTCTGGGCCATACGTCACTTTCCCTGAGACAACCAGGTCTTAACAGGCTCAACACACTCCCTTCCAGGATAATTGTGCTTTTGTTTATGGGAGTGAGAACTCTAGAGATTTTCAATACTGTTTTAATGATCTAGAGTGTTTCAGCCTAGCTGATGTTGAATATATGGACATTGTCCAGCAAATGGCTCTTTTAACCTACAGAGAAAAGAAGTTCTTTAAAAGAACCGGAAGGCAGTTTCCTCAGAACCCAACTAACAGCAAATTCGGGATTGATAAGAGCAAGGCCAAATGCTACAACTGTAACCAGCTTGGTCACTTTTCCAGGGAATGCAAAGCTCCAAGATCTAATCCTGGAGCAGCTCAAGCCTCTTAACATTTTGCTACCTCAAAGGTTGCAACCCAACTTATGGAGCCACAAACTGCAGCTGTTGCTCAAAAGGTTGATTGGAGCTTTATTGTATCAGGACTACAAAATGGAAATTAGACAGTCACCCCTGCTCAAGCTCTCATGGCTGGAACTGAAGACAGCAAGGTATATGAACATCTCTGTACCCCAGCCTGTATTGCTAAGGTTAAATTGTATCAGGACTACAAAATGGAAATTAGATCTGATATTGAGTCCTTAAATATCCTAAAATCTGATTTTAAGAGAGCAGAATCTGACTATAAGCTCAAAATAGAAGAGTTAGAGAAAACTGTGTCCTCTTTAAAACATGAACATACCAACTATAAGACTCAAATAAAAGATCTAATATCCAACTTGACTGAAGCTCAAACCCAGCTAGTCATAGCTGAGGCAAAAGCAGAGAAGTATTCTATTCAAGAGCATAACTTCAACGCCATTATAGCATCATCCTCCTACTCCAAGGTATGCTATCAAAATAAAAGTGGGTTGGGATCCAATGAAATTACGCCACCACAGTCTCTTGTGTCTATAAGACAGCCAAGATGTGGTACTGATGAGCAAGAGATTCCAACAGCTGACCTACTAACTAGTGAGCTGAAGAATGATGTAATAATGGAAACCACCATAGGGAAGGATAAGATAGAAAACCTCATCCCCACAATTGATAAATCCTTGACCACCAAATCTAGAAAGAACCAAATCAGGGAAGCAAGAAAAACTACCAAAAAGGTGGTTAAGACTAAGATGAAGACAGACCCAAGGCAAAAGGGTGTATTCATCTCAACTGGATTCCAAGTGATTGCAAGTTCTTATTCAGGAAAAGACTGTAGTACCAGCACTCCTATCTAGCTGAAGGATCATAAATTAAAGGGAAAGGCTATTGAAGAAGAGAAGAAGTGCAAGAAACAACAGCCCACATGTCCTACCAAGAATAACATTGAGTGCATAATCTGTGGCCTGCATAACCACATGGCTAAAGATTGTTACTACAATCCAGCAAGCACACATTATGCAACCAATGTTAAGAAAAAAGGAGTCAAGGATGGTTTCACATTTGGACCTTACCATATGGTCCAACTGTTAAGGAAAGCTTGTTTCCGAAGCCAAGTTGCTTTCGGAAGAAACTCATTCTTTTGAAAGGAAAATAGCTTCGGAAGACAAGCTAAAGAACAAACAAAGAAACAAAAAGATTTCCTTGATACCTTCCAAGAAGAAGACTGCTTCGAAAGAAAAGGTGGTGAAAACTTCTTCCGAAAAGAAAGAAGCCTCGGAAGCAACTCATGCTGCATAAGCCTACTTAGGCTCATCAACACAGGTCAACCATAGGATGGAATGGAGGACCAGAAAAGATGTTGCAGCCCAAACCTCTTCTTCACAAACTATAATTGATCCCACATGTATACAATTTGGTTCAGTTATATCATCTGCATTAGAAGAACCCAAGACCAACAAGGCTTGGGTTTCCAATAATAACTAATCACTTCACCTTATGTGCAGGGACATCCACATGACAAGAATAGAAATGTCTGGATTGTGGACAGTGGATGCTCCAGGCACATGACAGGAACAGATCTCTCCTACAAGGATTTGAACATTTTGATGGAGCTCCTGTTCAGTTTGTAGGTGAAGCCGAAGGATACATTTCTGGTAGAGGTAGTGTATCCAATGGTAAGTTAAACATTGACAAAGTAAACTTTGTCAAACAGCTTAAAAACAATCTCTTGAGTGTTTCTTAATTCTATGATCAAAAGCACCAAATGCTTTTCATAGAACATGAGTGTATTATCCTCAAACCCGGGATGACAATTCCTCAGGAATTAGTGCTTCTTAGATCTCCCAAGAGAGGGGATATGCACAAGCTTGATATGAATAATGCTTCTCTACTGGGTGAAGTATCATGCTTTCTTTCCAAAGCTAATGGTGATGAGTCAAATCATTGGCATAAAAGAATGTGCCATGTTAATTTTAAAACTATGAATAAGCTAGTTAAAAATAATTTGGTACATGGTGTGCCTAAAAAGGAATTTTTCTGTAAAGATAACTTTGTTGCTTGCCTGAAAGGAAAGCAACACAAGGTTTCTTACAAATCCAAAGAGGTTAACTCCATCACCACTCCGTTACATTTATTGCACATGGATCTTTTTGGTCCCACGAGTATAATGAGCATTGGAAGAAAATCATATTGTCTTGTGATTGTTGATGATTTTACAAGATTTACATGGGTATTCTTTTTAAGAACTAAAGATGAAACGGCTGAAACTTTAAAAACTTTTATTCTTATAATTGAAAATCAAAAGGATCACAAGGTAAAAATCAATAGAAGTGAAAAAGGGACTGAATTTAAAAATCAAGTTCTTCACTCATTCTGTAACTCAAAAGGAATTACCAGACAATACAGTGCTCCTAGAACTCGTCAACAGAATGGTGTTGCTGAGATGAGGAACAGGACGCTTATTGAGGCTGCAAGAACTATGTTAGTTGATTCAAAGCTACCTCTAACCTTCTGGACAAAGGCAGTCAGCACTGTATGCTATGTGCAGAAAAGGGTTCTTAGTTTTAAGCCCTATGGAAAGATCCCTTATGAGTTATGGAACCAGAGGCCACCGTTCATTGGCTTTCTTAGGTTCTTTGGCAGCAGGTGTACCATACTTAACACAAAAGACAATTTAGCAAAATTTGCTGAAAAGTCGGATGATGCTATCTTTGTTGGATAGTCCTCAACCTCTATTGCTTATAGAGTGTATAATATTAAAAACAATTTGAGAAATCATCCAACATTGTTGTTAATGAGCACACTCCTTGTGTTAGAGGGAATGGCCCTGATCATATCTTCAATCTAGAATTGTTTCCAAACTATTCTAAACCATCTTGTGAGAATGTTTCAGCTGGAACAGGAACTCAAAGTGACCTCTATAAAGATCAAATGCTTGAGGTACCCAGACCTATTCCCAGTTCTCCAAGAGGAATTAAAGAACAAGCTTCCACTACTGGAAGTCCTGAAAGCTTGAACATCTCAGAAAATCATAGAGATTCAACAAGTTGTCAGCCAACTGAGCCTCAAAACTCATCAGCTGACAACTCCAACATTCAACACCAAACTGATGAAGACAGTAATCTGGAGGAACAGGAAACTGTTGATACTACTTCTGAGTAGAATATCATTGATGCTGTCACACATTCATTCAATCAGTCCTCATTGAATAAGTGTGAGACATCAGCTGGTCATGGTGTTTAAAATCCTGAGCAAAACTTCTCAAACCTGGATCTATCTATGCAACTAGATGTGATTCCTTGGCTCAGGATACACAACACTCACCCAGCTAACACCATTAGGGATGTCTCAAAAGGTGTGAGAATAAGAAGTCTGACCCACAATGGGAATCTTTGTTTGTACACATGCTTTCTCTCTCAAATGGAACCAAAGAAGGTGGAAGAAGCCCTCAAGGGCAACAATTGGATTGAAGCTATGCAAGAGGAGTTGCTTCAATTCAAGAAGCAAAAGGTATGGAACTTGTGTCTATTGCCACCTGGCCAAGTCCCCATTGGCACCAAGTGGGTGTTCAGAAATAAGAGAGATGATAGAGGTTTGATCATCAAGAACAAGGCAAGACTTGTTGTTCAAGGATACACACAGGAGGAAGGCATAGATTATACTGATGTCTTTGCACCTGTTGCAAGACTTGAGGCTGTGAGAATCTTCCATGCTTTTGTAGCATCCAAGAACTTCACTGTCTATCAACTTGATGTCAAATGTGCATTTTTATATGGAGATATCGATAGAGAAGTCTATGTATGTCAGCCACCTGGATTTGAAGATCCACAGCACCCCAACTATGTGTGCAAACTGGATAAAGCTCTTTATGGGTTACATCAAGCACCTACGCTGTGGTATGAGACATTGTCTCAGTTTCTTCTTAGGAATGGCTACTCCAAAGGCACCATAGATAAGACATTGTTCATAAAGAAGGACATGCTGCTTGTTCAAGTCTATGTTGATGACATCATATTTGGTTCCTCAATTGACCAAATATGCAAAGACTTTGAAAGAATCATGAGGAAGAAGTTTGAGATGAGTTGAATAGGAAAGATAGATTTCTTCCTTGGAATTCAAGTGAAGCAGATGGAAGAAGGGTTCCATCAATCAATCTAAGTATGTCAAGGACATCTTAGAGAGATTTGAGATGAAAGATTGTAAGCCAACCAAGACACCTATGCCCAGAAATCACAATCTTTGTCCTGATTCTGTGGGGAGGATACTGATCAGCATCAGTACAGGGTGATTATTGGATCTCTGATATATCTCACTGCAAGTAGACCTGATATCATGTTTGCAACCTGTATCTGTGCAAGATATCAGGCTGCTCCCAAGGTGTCTCTCCTAATTGCTGCCAAGAGAATTCTTAGATACCTTAAAGGAGCTCCCAAACTGGGTCTCTGGTATCCTAAGAATATGGACTTTAGTCTCTATGGGTACACTGACAGTGATTATGGTGGCTGCAACATCAACAAGAAATCCATATCCTGAGGATGTCAATTTCTTCATGGAAGATTATCTCTTGGCAATGCAAGAAGCAATCATGTGTCTCAACATTAACTACTGAAGCTGAATACATTACTGTTGCAAGTTGTTGTGCTCAACTACTATGGATTCAAAATCAGATACTGGACTATGGTTTCAACTTCATGGAGACTCCTATCCAAATAGACAACAAGAGTGCCATTTCTATCACAGAAAATCCGATCAAGCATTCCAAGACAAAGCATATCGACATCAGGTATCATTTCATTAGAGATATTCATGAGAAAAATCTAATAAAGCTAATCAAAGTGAATTCAAATGAACAATATGCTGACTTCTTCACCAAAGCCTTTGACAAACAAAGATTTAAATATGTAATTACAGCTATTAGGATGATTAACATTGACTAGTTCTGCTCTTTTGAAAAACCTTTTTTAAATATGCCTTGTCTATGTTGTCTAACTACAATCTAAGCCCTGTTACAAAAAGGCTTTCTTCAAAAATCTAAGTGTAAATACTTCCGAAGAGAAATTTACCTTCTGAAGAAATCTTTATCCATCTTCCGAAGGAAAATTCCTCTGCATAAATATTATCTTTCGAAGAGTTTTTAGCCTCGAAAGAACAATTGATCATAGATCAAATTTACTTTCGAAGCTTACTAACTTCTATTCTCAGAAGAAGACTGTACTCTCAGAAGCAAACTTGTCATTGAGACATGGTTTGCTTTCGGAAGTGAAAATGGCTTCGGAAGACAATATTGAGAAACACAAGTGTTTTCTCTCGGAAGCAATTTTACCTTCGGAAGAAAACCTTTACTGTGTAACGGAAATCTTTGGGCCCCACTCTGTAAAAAGTAAGATTTTATTGATGATTGTCGAAATATTTTAAATGGTTTATCTTACCGTCCCTATCAAATCAAAACCTAAACATTCCTTTCACCTTATCAGTTTGCTTTTTAACCCCCATTTAAAATTTCCGACTCTCTTTCTTTACTTTCTTTACCATTGCAAAAGCCCCAAATTACTACTTTCTTCTTCACTCACTCTTAAATTCCTTCAATCCAACCATGCCTCTTAACAATGGCCTAAATTCCCAACATAATCAGATCGCTATCCTGGATTCTTCAAAGGATGCCGACTTTGCCCCTACTGTCGAATTTCTGTCCCAATCGGCATACTTCACTACCCTCACTGTTAACCCCACCATCTACTCTAACCATATGGCTGAAGTCTGGGCCAATAGTCAAATTGAAACACTAAATGATGAAAGGGTCATCAAATCGAGGATCTGCGGGCAGGAGATTACCATTGCTGAATCAACCATCAGGGAGCATCTGGAGCTTCATGATGAGGGCGCCCCTACTGAATTCCCCAAATCTGAGTTGGAAGACACTTACACTCAGATGGGATATGGCGGCGATATGCGCAAGTCTACAGTCTATAAATTTAACTTCTCCTACAATTGGAAGTTCTTGTTGCACATCGTCCTGCAGTGCCTATCCAACAAGTCCGAGGGATGGGATCAAATCCTATATGATTTGGGCTGCCTAGTCCATAGGTTGGTAAATGGCCTGCGCTTAAAGTATTCACGCTTTGTGCTGAACAACTTAAGAGGTAATCTCACCCTGGATCCATTCTACATGTATCCCGGGTTCATTCAGCACATAATCAATTGTGAGCTGGACCAGGATAGATTACAATGTGCAGACGTTCTACTGGTCCATCACATGCGGCCTGGCATCTTCAAAACTTTGAAGGTGTCCACCAACTTCTCTGGAAGATTCACTGATCTTCTTCTAGGTATGCGCGAGCCAACGGCTCCTGGTGACATCCCTACAAGCCCAGCATGTGATGAACCCACACCAGACACCCCCACTAAAATGCTAATCACTTCTTCCCACCCAATCAAGATTACCTACACTAGACGCCCTAAGCGAACCCCTAATCAATCTACTCTGATTGATCTGGTCCCCTCTGTTCAAACCAAAAAGGCTTGAGTGGAACTCAGGGCTCCCACTCAGCCATACGTCCAACCATCCTCCACCATTAACCTTAATGTCATCATTGAGTCTCCTCAGTCTCAAGCTAACGAGCCTATAACCCAAGCCTTTAGCCCTCAGGGTGAGTCTCAACACTCCCCTGAGCAGCCAGAAAGGGACACCAACATCATCGGGACATCTGCTCTAGCAGAAGAACCCTTAGGTGCTGACCAAGGTCCCGAGTCATTAGATTTAATCTCCCTATCCCTCATTGACCTATTCACCTAAGCCCTAGGGAACCTCTAATGTCTAGCCCACATCAGCTATACCTAACTTAGGTGAGTCAAACTGGTGTGGAGGTGACTCATGTAGGCTCAGCTACTACTACTGAGAGTGTTTCACTAACCTCTCAGGACAGTGGTAACATAAGTGGGACTGAGTCTACGGCAACCTTTCCCCTTGATGACTCTGAAAGAGACATCAGCACGCAAGGGTATCCAGGGCGCCAAGAAACCACTACTAGTGGTGATGATGAACATACTAGGTATGTTATCTCATCTCCTAATGATTCTTCAAAAGAAGATAAGGGTAGCCTGAAACTCATTATCAGAGACCTGCTTTCTAAAGTCTCAAACCTTGAATTAAAGGTTAAGACTTTAGAGGACAGGTCTGCCACTCAGCAACTCGAGATTGAAAATCTCAAGGCTTAACTAGCTGAGACACAGATTGAGAAGTCTATTAGGCATGTACATACTCAGGTTTCTTTAAGTTCTTCCTCTAGCTCATCTACTTCTCAAGATGATGCTACCAAAAAGGGGGAGAATGTATAGAAACAAAGACATGAGGAACCCTACCTTGCCATCACAACAACTTCCCTTGATGCCATATCTTCTTTGTACCCTACACAGCAACACCCTACAGCCATCTTCCCTCAACCAGCTCCCATTACTATTCAAGTGGATCCAAAGATGCTTATAGACCTCAACAGGTTTTTAACCACAATTCTGATAAGCTCATCTATTGAACAACCTTCCCCCGATGTAGCCGTTGCTTACTTTGGAGCTTAGGAGCTTTAAAGGCTGAGTGCACCACCTACCTCTGAAAAGGAAGTTGGTCAATCTAAGGTCTCTATTGAACCTGAGATTAACTTCGAAAGGGATATACAGACTCATGGCCCAGCAACCAATTTGGAAGGGACAAGTAGTGCAGTTCCAATTACTTTTAAAGCAGAAATCCAAGCTGCGAAAAGAATAATTGAACTGTCTTTCTCGTCCAAGTAACGGAAATCTTTGGACCTCACTCTGTAAAAAGTGAGGACTTCCTTACACCCCTCTCTCCCAAATACCACAAGTTCAAACCCCCTCTCCCCAACCTAAATCCTCTACACCTGAGTCTCCAAAGGTTGAATCTTCCTCTGATCCTAAGGGGAAGAGGAATCTCACTGCTAAGGAGCTTCTAGAGGAGGAAAGATTGGAAAATCTCAAGAAGAAAGGAAGAGTTGATACTGCGAAGCTGTAGGCTGCAAGTAGCAAAGCAGCAGCAGCCGCTCAAGAAAGTATCAACAACAAAAAGAGAGTGGAGGTAATTGACAGGCTCATCAGCCTGGGAGTAGCTTATGAAGAAATCCTTCTACGCCCACTTGATGAACTTGTGAAGATAGAAAAGGCTACCTTGCTGCAAAAGGAACGTGAGGAGGCAGCAAGGTTGGCCGAAGCGGAAGAGAAGAAGAAAAGGAAGGAGGAGGCTATGGAAAGGGAGAGGATAGCCTTTTTCTGCTCTAGAGGCTATTCTCAAGAGGAGCTGGCACCTCACAATTATGATACGATCTTGTTTCTTTTCCATAAAGAACAAGATCAGATCGGCAAAGAAAGGAAATAGGATGCTAGGGAGAAGGTGAGGGAGAAGAAGAAGAAGGAGGAAGAGGCACAACTTGAAGCTGCCAAGAAGGAGGGAGATAAGGAATGGATGAAAACTTATCTCAAAGCCTTTGGCTTCTCCGGCAAGCAAGTGGGTCCCATGTCACTGAAGACCCTACAGTGACATGTCAGCAACACCAAGGCTGACATTCGCTTAGGAAGAAGGCAGAAGATAAGTCAAACATCAAGTATTCAGAAGAAGGCACCCAAACCAACACCAACACCCAAACCAGCACAACCTACACCCATATCTTTTCCCTGCCCCATCAAATCTGAACCAACCACTGAGCCTCACACCCCTAAACCCACACCATCAGCCTTACCTACACCATCACCCACTACTTCCCAACAACCACCTCCACTACCTATCCTCAAACCCAAAACACAACCTAGAACCCAATCTCTAACCAAACCATCTTCTGAAACATCTAAGCCCTTGACCTTAGAAGACTTCAAGGATATCAAGAAGAAGCTCATCAACTGCACAACACTGAGCAACATCTCTTATAAAGAAGAGACAATTAAGATGAAATATGTTGATGGCTATTCCAGTTCCCTCACAAGAGATGCATTCCTTGATCTGCCTAGGGGAACACTGGACCAAGCTCTCCAACTTCTTGCAGTCAACTCAGATGTTCTAAGGAAAAAAAGAAGAAGTTAAGAAGAAGAGTAGTGACTCTGCTGGATACTAGGAAGGGGGACAAGCTTTCATCCAAACCCCTCAATCCTAGAAAACAAATAGTCCAGTGGAGGTTCGATGAACCTTCAAATAGCTTTGTTGTAGAAAGAGAGAATGGTGAAGTAAACAGGGTTGCTACTTCAGCTTTGTTACACTCCAGTAGATTTGACATTGCTGAGTTAGCAGAGAAACCATTCTCCAATCCCACCAACTCTCAGGTTGCTGCTCATATCAAAATTCATCTGAGCAGTCTTCATCTAGCTGAGCTTACAAAGAAAGCCAAGACTAAAGAAGAGTTGAAAAAGAGAGCAAGGATGAGGAAGAAGGCACAACTACAAAAGGAAAAACATTCCTTCAGATGGTTGAAGGCTCAACTTCTGATCCTATATTTAGATGGGAATATGACTACAATTCCTATCAACTAACTCTCTTCAGAGGGACGCAGCAAAGGATGCATGTCATTCAGAACAACAGACTTGATCTATTATCTACAAATGGCTTGTACAAGCTCCTCACCACCATATCAGGAAAGAACAAGGAGATAGATAAATATCTTCTTTCCCTGGTGTTGAAGACCTTAAGGAGTAGAAGGAAGTGAAGTTTTGGTAGCATCAGCCTATGGGGAGTTTGTTGGATCATATGAGGCTGGTGTAACCAAAACAACACTTAGAATATTTTGAAGTACAATTGAAGAAGTCTTCCGAAGCTAAAGCTGCTCTTCCAAAGACAAGTTGAAGATCTTCCGAAGCTTAAGTATGAAGAACTTCCAAAGGAAAACTAAGTCTTCCGAGACTAAGTAGTTTTCCTTCCGAAGTATATGAAGAACTTCTGAAGGTAGAACCAAGTCTTCCGAGACCAAGTAGTTTTCCTTCCGAAGCATTCACACTTAGAAGATTCAAGACAAAGTCTTCCGAAGAATAAAGTCATGAAGACTTGCAGAAGACTAGAAAGAAGTTGATTCTTCCGAAGTATAAATGGCTTCGGAAGAATTTATTCTTCCGAAGTACAAATGGCTTCGGAAGAATTTATTCTTCCGAAGCCAGTTTGCCTATAGAAGAATCAACTATGAACCAGTGGACATAAGTATGGGTTGTCTGACATCCGCTGATAACTCTGATACACTGCATTGTGCTTTCCCGCACCCATATAGTTGACCATACTTTAATCCACTATTCACCTTTATCAGTTAGTACAGTTACCATACTTAGTTGGTGACAAAAGATAAGTCATGGACCTGTCTTGACTACCTAATCTAGGATATTATTTTTTCTTAGATACTTTACTTCTAGCAATATAGTATTTGTCTAGCGGTAAATTCCAGCTGGTTTTCCAAGTATAACCTGCTGTAGATAGTAGTATATATAGTTTCTCATTGTAACTTAAGTAACCAAGCTTGTAAGAGTCTTGTGATACTAAGTTGAGAAGTAATATATACAAGTATCTTGAAAACCATTCTTGCGCTCGTTAACTTATTATATTATTGTCAACTTAGTTAGAGATTCTGCTTTATCAACTGAGTGAGACTTAGTGAGTTTGTGTGATACAAAACTTGTGTTGAGAGACCAACACCGATCCTGCAGTATGCCAATTCAATGCCTTGTAGCTTTATGAAATCCCTCCAAAATGACTCAAGAATAAGGAATCTCGATCAGAAACAATTGTAGAGGCGCAGTCGTATAGTTTAAAGACATTATCAAAGACTAAATGAGCCACCTGAGAAGCCGAATAAGGATGAGTGAGACCAATGAAGCGCCCATACTTAGTAAAACGATCAACTACTACCAAGATTGAATTTTTCCCGTAGGACTTATGTCACACCCCGGTTTTAGGGCACCCCGGGAGTGCGACCGATTGGTACGCGTTATTGTTCACTTTTTATTTGCTTGTCTTGAAAGACGTTTACGCAGTGGAAAATCATTTCATAATTTATCTGATGATTTATAAAAACAAATTTCATATATTTGTTGGGGATTAAATACCCAAAATTTTACATAACATTATTCAACGCAATGTTTACAAAATTTTCTATCTACTGACAGATAATAAAAACTGGCCATAAGGTCTATACCTAGGAAACTTTAGTCCTTCTGGCACTATTATTGCTACTATATTCATCACAGGGTTTCCATGCCTAGGATTCATAGTCCATCAAGCACTAACACCTAACTAAACATATTTAATCATGTTTACTGAAAATGTTTGAATATAATACATCAGAAAAAAGCTGGTGAATACATCTAAATTGACACAAAAATATTTCAGCATGAATAACGATAAACAGTTAATCATAAATTAATGGTAAACAACATATTTAGCAGTCTATTTCACTGGAAGTCCCCCCTCCATATATACTGGTATTGGTGCTCAGGCAGTCTTACTACGGGACTCTCCGGATCTGCACTGAGTCTGAACCAGCCCCGGTATGGGATTTTCACCCATCCTCGGGATATAATTTGATCAAACATAGATATACTTCCGGTCTAAATGTTTTAGCAGAATACCTCTATGCATTAACATGGTTAATGTACTAATGCCATTTTTGCAAAATAAAATCATTTGAATGTTTTGAAAGTATTAAACGTATTCACTTGGGAAATTGAACAGAGCCTCTAAACTTGATAAGCATTTGTTTCTGAACCTCGAAGTAACTTAAGGATTAAGTCATGAGCCTCTAACACCTTGATTAAATCAGAACTTCTATACTTGTTGTCTAGAGCATATGCACTGGTTTCCTAATCTCGGGTCATCTTTAGGGTGTTTAAAAGGTAGTAGAGAGTTTCGTATGTGAAAGTAGGGAAGAAGATCAAAAGGTTACGAAATGAAATGAAGCAAGAGGCATCTATTTATACATAGATATTTCTTACTCATTAAGTATTTCTTTCTTATTAAGTTTTATCCAAACTTAACTATAAAGTTCAAAACTTAGCAATTAAGTTTTATATTTTATTCAAAACTTAGCCATTAAGTTTTATATTTTATCCAAGTCTTAGCTATTAAGCTTTATCCAAAACTTAGCCGTTAAGTTTCATCCTAATTTTATCTAAAACTTAGGCATTAAGTTTTATCCAATACTTAATTGGTAAGTTTAACCGTAGCTTAATTATCAAGTCGTATCTCAAGACTTAGACAGTAAGATTTATCTAAAACTTAGTCATGAAGTCACGCTTGAAACATAACCATGATTGTTTAATTGACAAAAAAATATAAAAATTTCGCAGGTGTTACATCCTCTCCACCTTTATTTAAATCTCGTCCTCGAGATTTATTGGAATAATTATGGATACTTTTTCATTTCCGACTCTAATTCGCACGTATATTTAGGACCTCGTCTAGAGTTCCATTTTACTTTTACCAATACTAGCTTCCTTCTCTTTAAATGTTTTTCTTGATGGTCTTCGATTTAAAGAGGTCGTTCGATAAATTTCAACTTTTTGTTAACCTCTAAATCTTGTAACGGCATTGTTAGCGATTCAGCAGCCAAACATTTACGTAAGTTTGACACATGAAATACATTGTGTACCCAATTCATCTCATTTGGCAATTCTAGTTGATAGACTACTGGTCCGATTCATTTTAAGATTTTAAAGGGTCCAATAAATCGAGGACTTAACTTTCCCTTCTTTCCCAATCGTACAATGCCTTTCCATGGTGACACCTATAGTAACACCTTGTCACCGACGCTAAATTCTAGTGGCTTACGTCTTTTGTCGGCATAACTCTTCTGACGATCGCGAGCTGTCTTCAATCTTTCTCTGATCTGTAGTACTTTATCAATTGTCTCTTGGACTATTTCAGGTCCAGACACTTGATTCTCTCCGACATCAAACCAGCACACAAGTGTTCAACATTTTCTGCCTTATAAGGCTTCAAATGGTACTGTCTGAATGCTTGAGTGATAGCTATTGTTATAGGAGAACTTAGAGGTAGATGATTATCCCAACTACCTCCAAAGTCTATCACACATGCTCAAAGCATATCTTCTAGCATTTGGATCGTTCTTTCGCTGTGCCCATCCATTTGCGGATGATAAGCAGTGCTTAGATTTAATCAAGTTCCTAACGCTTTTTGAAAGCTTTGCCAGAACCGAGACGTAAAACGACTATCTCTATCTGACACGATGGATAATAGCACACCACGTAAAGTCACTATTTCATTGACGTACAATTGTGCTAACTTATCCACCCTAAATGTTTCTTTCATTGGGATGAAATGGGCGGACTTAGTTAGTCGATCAATGATAACCCAGATAGTATCATTCCCACGACTTGTTCGAGGAAGTTTAGTAATAAAATCCATGGTTATCATTTCCCATTTCCAGACGGGTAGTTCAAGTTGTTGCAGTAGACCCAAAGGTTTCTGGTGTTCTGCCTTAACTTAAGAACATGTAAGATATTTTGCAACATACAATGCAATGCTCTTTTTAATACCTCTCCACCAGTAGTTAGTTTTCAGATTCATATACATTTTATCACTCCCTGAGTGCATTGTATATCTAGACTTATGAGCTTCTTCAAGTATTCTTTCTCTAAGATTACCAGCAATTGGCACGTAGATTCTCTTATTTAATTTGATTAGTTTATCGTCCCCTCTGACCAACTGATCAAGCATTCCCTTCATTCCTTCTTCTTTTTCTATCTCTTGTAGAGCTATTTTCTGTGCATTCTTCAATTGACCAAGTAAGTCAATCTGAAGATCAAGCCTTAAAGCACGAACCCTTTTTGGCTTTTTTTGCTTTTCTACTTAAGGCATCGGCCACAACATTGGCTTTACCTTCATGATAACAGATTTCACAGTCATAATCGCTTAGGATTTCCATCCACCTTCTCTATCTCATGTTTAGTTTCTTCTGACCAAAGATATATTTTAAACTCTTATGGTCGGTGTAGATAGTAAATTTAACTCGATAAAGATAGTGTCTCCATATCTTTTATGACAACCCGAGTTTTTCAGGTTAACCTCTCGACCTAAACTCCCGTCATCGTTCTGTTTCGTTAAAATGTAAATATATAACTTCCTTCAAATAAATGAAATATTAATAATAATGTTACTAAAATTATTTAACTAACCAATTTTATTAGACTAATTAAACAAATAAAACTAAGTTACCTCTAATTCAATTTAGGTAACCTTGGAGGGTCACATGCAACTCTATCTCATGTTTAGTTCCTTCTGACCAAAGATATATTTTAAACTCTTATGGTCAGTGTAGATAGTAAATTTAACTCGATAAAGATAGTGTCTCCATATCTTTTATGACAACCCGAGTTTTTCAGGTTAACCTCTCGACCTAAACTCCCGTCATCGTTCTGTTTAGTTAAAATGTAAATATATAACTTCCTTCAAATAAATGAAATATTAATAATAATGTTACTAAAATTATTTAACTAACCAATTTTATTAGACTAATTAAACAAATAAAACTAAGTTACCTCTAATTCAATTTAGGTAACCTTGGAGGGTCACATGCAACTTCTAGCCCTCTCGTGGCCTCCCTTCAAAACTGACACCAATACAACCCCCCCCCCCCCCCCCCTAACCCCCATCGTTCTCTTTTGAAACCCTCCTCATAACACCCTCGCAAACCCTAGTAACCCCCTTCCCCGGCGGCAGCTTCTTCATCCTCTCACGGCAATCCTTCCCGCTCAACCTAACCGCGATCACAGCCTTCTCACGGCGGTTTTTCTTCTACCCTCGTCTATATCGCTCGCGGCCATAGACCCCTGGCAACGTCGCGTCATCAACCGTAGCCCTCGATGACAAGCGGTACGATACGTTTCTTCGTTGTTCGTTACGTCACGGTTCCGGGTAGGATTAAGGTTTCTTTCTTTACTCGTCGGTTACGTACGGTTTACAACGGTTGGTGTTTTGTGCACCCGGGTTCACGGGGGGGATTCTTGCGGATAGTTTGGGGTTGGCCTAAGGTTGTTTTGGGTGTGAGTTTCTGAGTATATGTGTTCTCGTCCGTGTGTGGGTGTTATGCGTTTGTGTGCGTTGGTGTTCGGGTGTTGTTCTTGCATGTGGTTTTCCTCTTGGTGTGCACGTGTGTGTGTCTTTCTGTAGTGTGTGTGTAGTGGGTTATATGTAGGTATATGATGGTATGCATGTTATACATAGATGTGTATGGTGTGTTTCAGTGGTGGACAATTCATATATGTATGAATTGTATATCATGATGGTGTATGTACATTCAACGGATAGTGCATGGATGGTGTGTTTGACTTTTGATTTAGAGATTGCATAGTGTGCAGGTGTTAGTATCCATGTGGTAACCGTGGGTTGCATGGTGTTTATGTGCATGTATGTATATATATTTTCCCGTGGAGTGTGCTGTGTTATATGTTCATCATATGGGTGTGTGTGCATAAATCCTAATTATATGTTATACGTGTGTATAATATAGATTATGTGCGTGTAATATATAAATATATATATATATATATGTGTGTGTGTGTGTGAGTGTGTGTGGGTGGGTGTGTGTTTCAGTTGGGGCGTTATACAGTTGTGATGTGTGTGTGACATATTAGAATCGTATGGGGTTTTTATTATAACGAGTCGTACAATTAAAATATATAAGGAGTATCTTTATACAAGATTTGGCTTGCGTGATAATTGGGTTTTGATGTATTCGAAGTGAACTGGCATATGAGTGTGTTACATGTAAAGGGAAACGGTCGATAACCGATACCGTAACTGAGTCATAAAACGCGAAACCGTATGACCCAATTGCTAATATTTAATATTAATTATATAATAAACGTGCATCCAGGTTGTTCGGAAACTTAATCATTCGTGCTTGCACTTATTGATTTTTGTTGTGCATTCAAGGCGAGTTTACAGCCCCACTTTTCATACTATACTCTTTTGGGGGAGAGAAACATGTTGTTTTTCATAAACTGTACGTTACTTTAGATTGGTAATATTGTATGTACTGGTTTACTATTGTGATACCACTACGCCTCATTCGGACCGTTAATATGGTATTAGTGAGGTGATTGTTAGTAGATCTACTGGGTTTGACAAACCCCGCCCTGCTAGTCGCGCTAGCTTGACTGGAGGTCAAACGGGTGAATGGTTAGCATTTTTTACTGTGCTGTGGTTTGGTACCCACAGCCGGGGCATTCATTACATTATTACTTTCAGCTCGATCGCGAAATTCATACACATAATGACTGGTTGTGGGCTAGCTACCTACTCATATGCTTTGATTACTAAATCTGGATTTCATTACTGTTACTTACTATTTTCTATTAAACCTGTGAGCTCACCAACCTTATGTTGACACTTTAGCATGTTTCTTTTAGGTTCTTAAGATGCGCACGCTTAGGATCATATCATTCATGCATTTATCGTCACACGTGATACATTTACATTTTTCCATGAACTTTATTTAATTGGTTTGCGCGTGTTGCGCCTTTTAAGAATTAAGATTTATTATGCTTCCGTAACTATTATTATGTTTACATTAATAACTCTGTCTTTGGAAAATTCAAATGTTAACAAATAATCATGTTTTGTAATTGACGTGTCGTTTGGTGTAACTAGTGGCGGAGATCCTGGTATGTCACACGCCTAACGGTAATACTCCGTTTGTGGAAATTGAGGGTGTGACATATTTAGCGCAAAGATTATGGCGCCCAACTCCAAATCGTGAGTCGTATAATTCTTCTCGTGTGCTTTTAGTTGACGTGATGCATAGGCGATAACTTTATTTCTTTGCATTAACACACATCCAAGACCAATGTGTGAAGCATCACAATAAATGATAAAATCTTCAGTACCATCTGGTAGAGTCAGGATGGGTTCATTTTTTAACTTTTCTTTAAGAGTATTGAATGCTCCATCCTGTTTTGGTCCCCATTCGTATTTTGCAGATTTTCGAGTTAAAGATGTAAGAGGGCAGCGATTCGAGAAAAGTTTTGAATGAATCGACGGTAGTATCCGGCTAATCCAAGAAAACTACAAACTTCAGATGGGGATGCAGGGGTTTCCTATTTAGAAATAGCCTCAATCTTGGAAGGATCTACTTGAATGCCTTTAGCCTTGATAACATGGCCAAGAAATTGTACTTCCGTAAGCCAAAATTCACATTTCGAGAATTTAGAGTACAATCTCTCGTTTCTCAGTACTTCAAGTAGTATTTTAAGATGGTTCGCTTGTTCATCTTGATTTTTGAAATAATTAAGAATATCATCTATGAACACGATTACAAACTTATCTAAATAGGGTTTACAAATTCAATTCATCATATCCATAAAAGCTGCAGGGGCATTAGTGAGTCCAAAGGGTATAAATGTGAACTCATAATGTCCGTATCTAGTTCGGAATGCAGTTTTAGGAATATCTTCTTCTTGAACTTTGAGCTGGTGATAACCTGATCTCAGATCAATTTTAGAAAAGTAACACGCTCTCTGAAGTTGATCAAATAGATCATCGATTCGAGGAAGTGGATACCGGTTTTTGATGGTTACCTTGTTCAGCTCATGATAATCAATACACATACGCATTGATCCATCCTTCTTCTTTACAAATAGAATTGGAGCTCCCCATGGCGAAGAACTCAGTCGGATAAATCCCTTCTCTAACAGTTCATCTAATTGTTGCTTTAATTCTTTCATTTCAGTTGGAGCTAATCTGTACGGGGCTTTAGCTATTGGTGATGTACCCAGTACCAGATCAATTCTAAATTCAACTTCTCGATCAGGTGGAATCCCTGGTAATTCATCTAGAAAGACGTCGGTAAATTCGGCTACAACTAGCACGTCTTCAATCTTTTTCTTTGTTTTGTCATCTGATACAGTGATCAGATATGTTAGACATCCTTTCCTTAAGCATTTGGTTGCTTTTAACATTGAGATTATTCCAACATGTTTAGTTGGTTTGCCACCCTTGACAATAATCTCTTCTCTGGTAGGCGCACAAAGTTTAATAAGCTTTTGATTACAAATGATATGAGCTTGGTTCGAGGCCAACTAGTCCATACCAAGTACCACGTCAAATCCTGCTAATGTCATAGGCAAAAGTCTCACAGGGATGACATGATTAGAAATAGTAATCCTACCATTATCTAAGGATTCTGAGATTTTAACTAGATCTCCGTTTTTGGTTTCAACTTCATAGGATTTGTCTACCTTTACTAGAGGTTCATTTAATAAACTACAGAACTTACAGTCTATGAAGCTTTGGTTTGCACCAGAATCAAATAAAATTCTAGCATAAACGTAATTGATAAAATGTGTACCGGTAATGAAGTCCGGCAAGTTAGAAGCCTCACGAGCATTCATCACAAATGCCCATGTCGTCTTCTTAACACCAAGATCTGTCTTGGTTCCTGATCCAACACCACCTTTTTTATTAAGCTTTGGGCATTCAGACTCGTAGTGCCTTTGTTCATTGCAATTGAAGCAAGTAATCACCCTTTTCTTGTAGCAAGCCTCAGAAGTATGTCCTGAAGTCATACAGTAGTTGCAGATTAGAGTGGATCTACATCTTCCTGTGTGTCTCTTCCCACACGTTTTGCACCTGGGGAGAGAGTATGAATCTTCTTTCTTTCTGGGCCCTTTATCAAATTTCTTTGTCTCTATATTCGGTTTATGGACCACCTCTTTCTTATTATTCTCTTCCTGGGTTCTAACCATTCCATCTGTCAAAAGCCAGCTAACTCTACCGCAGACTCTATTGTCTGTGGCATGACCGCCTTCACCATATCACGAATTTCATTGACCAGTCCCTAAATATAGCGACTTATCATGTTGCATTCGAGTGTCACAAGATGTGGCACCAGTCGGGCATATGCAAAGAATTTGGTATTATACCCCTTGTTATCTTAACCAACCATTCAAAGATTCAGAAATTCGTTGGTGATTTTCTCCTTTTCGTTCATTGGGCAGAACTTTCGAGTTACCAATGCATGAAATTCATCCCATGTCATTGCATAAGTCTTATCTCGTCCCTTCGACTGAATAACAAAGTTCCACCATTCCAATGCCTCATCCTTGAAAGAATGTGAGGCGAACAGAACTATGTCCTCATTAGCACACTTGCTAATGGCTAAGACTGCTTTGATCTTTTCCAGCCATCGGATGACTGCAATTGCTCCTTCATTGCCTGTTTACACGTTTGAAATGTTCGATATGAACATCCATCCTGTTTCTTCCTTTTCTTAGGCGTTTCATCTTCAGAATTTTTGCCACTCGAGCTATGACGATCATCATCTTTCTTTCTAGATCTTGAAACTTCTTTAGTTTGGCTGGGAGGTTCTTTCTCTTTCAATGCTGAGATTATGGTAGGAATCACGTCTTTAATTCCCTCAGCAATCATCCTTTGTATTTTGGCTTTCTGGGCCACACGATCTTCATCTTCTTTAATTATCTAACGATTCCCTCTAGTATACACCGCGGGTCTACTTTCATTGTTCTTTGACATTCTACAAAAAGAATAAGAGGGAGTATCTTAATACTAAGATTCGAAATTTTCGTCAATAGTATTATTGGATACTTCGATAGGTATCTCCATCGTTTACGAGAAATAAGGTTCATTTATTATATCAGTATAACAAGGCATCTAGCTACTTTTTCTTAGTAGGCAAAATTTCTAATATTGGTTAGAGCCTAGATACTAAGGCAAGTATCTAATTCGCTAAAACCTATGGCTCTGATACCAACCTGTCACACCCCGGTTTTAGGGCACCCCGGGAGTGCGACCAATTGGTACGCGTAATTGTTCACTTTTTATTTGCTTGTCTTGAAAGACGTTTATGCAATGGAAAATCATTTCACAATTTATCTGATGATTTATAAAAACAAACTTTCATATATTCGTTGGAAATTAAATACCCAAAATTTTACATAATATTGTTCAACGCAATGTTTACAAAATTTTCTATCTTCTAACAGATATTCAAAACTCGCCACAAGGTCTATGCCTAGGAAATTTAATCCTTCCGGCGCTATTCTTGCTACTATATTCATCACAGGGTTTCTATGCCTAGGATTCATAGTCCATCCAGCACTAACACCTACCTAAACATATTTAATCATGTTTACTGAAAATATTTGAAAATAATACATTAGCGAAAAGCTGGTGAATACATTTAAATTGACACAAAAATATTTCGGCATGAATAACGATAAACAGTTAATCATAAATTAACGGTAAACCACACATTTAGCAGTCTATTTCAACTGGAAGTCCCCCCTCCATATATACTGGTATTGGTGCTCAGGTAGTCTTACTACGGGACTCTCCGGATCTGCACTGAGTCTGAACCAGCCCCGGTATGGGATTTTCACCCATCCCCATGATATAATTTGATCAAACATACATATACTTCTGGTCTAAATGTTTTAGCAGAATATTTTGAAAGTATTAAATGTATTCACCTGGTAAATTGAACAGAGCCTCTAAACTTGATAAGCATTTGTTTCTGAACCTCGAAGTAACTTAAGGATTAAGTCATGAGCCTCTAACACCTTGATTAAATCAGAACTTCTATACTTGTTGTCTAGTGCATATACACCGGTTTCCTAATCTCAGGTTATCTTTATGCTGTTTAAAAGGTAGTAGAGAGTTTCGTATGTGAAAGTAGAGAAGATGTTCAAAAGGTTATGAAATGAAATGAAGCAAGAGGCATCTATTTATACAAGGATATTTCTTACTCATTAAGTATTTCTTACTTATTAAGTTTTATCCAAACTTAACTATTAAGTTCAAAACTTAGCAATTAAGTTTTATATTTTATTCAAAACTTAGCCATTAAGTTTTATATTTTATCCAAGTCTTAGCTATTAAGCTTTATCCAAAACTTAGTCGTTAAGTTTCATCCTAATTTTATCTAAAATTTAGGCATTAAGTTTTATCCAATACTTAATTGTTAAGTTTTATCCGTAGCTTAATTATCAAGTCGTATCTCAAGGCTTAGACATTAAGTTTTATCTAAAACTTAGTCATGAAGTCACGCTTGAAACATAACCATGATTATTTAATTGAAAAAAAATATAAAAATTTCGCAGGTGTTACAACTTAGGCAACCCATTAATGATATCCATTGATATGTCAGAGAAAATGGATTTAGGAGTTGGTAGTGGTTGTAACAGCCCCGGGGTAGCAGTGCGCTCATATTTACTCCTTTGGCATACTTGGCATTCTTGAATGAACTTCCGAACATGCTGGCTACTTTTTTTCCAATAGAACAACTCCTTTAATAGATGGATAGTAGCAGTATGACCAGAGTGTCCCCCAATAGAAGATGAGTGACACAAAGAAAGAATGTCAAGCTGCAACTGTGAATCATTACCCACAACTAATTTTCCCTTCCTGGTAAGCAAGGTACCATTCCAAAGATAATGTTTGATTGACTGACCTTGTTGTAAGGCTGCAATAATAGATTGAATTCCTGGATCAGAAGACCAACTGTCTTGAATTCTCTTCCATAATAAAGGATCCAAAGAACTCAAGGTCAATTGGAATAAGGTAGAACCCTCCACTCTGGATAAAGCATCAGTAGCCTTATTGGTTGCTCCTTGTTTATATATGATCTCATAATCATAACCCAATAGCTTAGAAAGCTAGGTTTGTTGTAAAGGAGTATGAATTTTGTGTTCTAACAGAAATTTAAGACTTTTTTGATCAGTCTTAATGATGAATTTTCCAGTGATGCTAGTGTTTAAAAGCTAATAGGATAGCTAACAATTCACGTTCATAAACTGACAAGGCTTGTTGCTTAGGAGATAAACTCTTGTTGAGAAAAGCAAGTGGATGACCTTCTTGCATCAAAACTGCACCCAGCCCTTTGCCTGGGGCATCTGTTTCTACCATAAAAGGCTTACCAAAATCCGGTAAGGCTAAGACAGGTGAGGTGGATAAAGTTGTCTTCAATTGCTCAAAGGCATGCTAGGCCATAGAGTCCCATTTAAGAGCATCCTTCTTAAGTAGGTTGGTGAGAGGCCTGGCAATAGCACCAAAGGATCTAATAAACCTCCTATAGTAACCAGTGAGGCCCAAGAATCCCCTCAATTGCTTCACTGTTGTAGGAGTTGGCCAATCAATAATTTCCTGTATTTTAGAAGGATCTTTGGAGACTCCTGCAACAGTGATGACATATCCCAAATATTCAACCTTAGAACCAATAAATGAACATTTCGACCTCTTGGCTACTAATGAATTGGCCCTTAGGAATTGTAGTACTGCCTCAAGATCCAACACATGTTGATCTAAGGAAGTACTGTAGACTAAAATGTCATCAAAGAACTCTAGGACATATTTGCGAAGTAAAGGTTTGAAGGTTGCATTCATCAATGACTGGAATGTGGCAGTGGCATTTGTTAAGCCAAAAGGTAACACTAAAAATTCATAGTGCCCTTGATGGGTACGAAATGCTATTTTGTAGATATCATTAGCATGCATTCTCACTTGGTGGTATCCGGATCTTAAATCCAATTTGGAGAAAACAGTGGAGCCCCCCAACTCATCCAATAACTCTTCAATCAAGGGAATATGGAAATTGTTTTTAAATGTTGCTTCATTTAACCTTCTATAGTCTACACACATGCGCCAAGAGCCATCTTTTTTCTTAACCAAAACCACTGATGCTGCAAATGAACTGGTACTTTCTCTAACTATGCCCATATCCAACAATTCCTGAGTCATAGTTTCAATGACATTTTTTTGAGCAGCTTGGTATCTATAAGGTTTGAGGGAGTTAGAATTAGTACCTTCTTTTAAGATAATTTAGTGATCACAAGGTCTAGATGGTGGCAAGGAAGTGGGAATGCGGAATACATCCTCATACTTCTGTAGTAAAGCTGAAATTGCTGTTGGAAGAGGTTCTTCAATCACCTTAGGAACATGCTATGGGTTCTCACCCTGCTGAGAATGCAAACCGAATAGCTGAGCTTATGTAAGTTGTTAATCTTGATTCAACGACAGATGCATTTTCTCAGCTGAGCATAATGTAATTTGAGTAGAATGTGATCCCTTAAGTGTTATTTGAATTCCCTTAATATGGAACCTCATAATAAGATCTCTGAAATTCCATGTAATGTCATTAAGTCCTTGTAACCACTGAACACCTAGGACCATGTCATAGTTTGTGAGGGAAATCAAGAATACATCAGTTTGAAACCAATGCCCTTGCATTGACCATTGAAAATTGCTACACATCCTGTTACAAGTCATGATATTGCCATCAGCTACAGTAATCTTGACTGGTGCCATCTCACTGATTTTGAGATTAAACTTTTTGGCAATGCTTTCATCTAAGAAGTTATGAGTAGACCCCGAGTCAATCAAGATGTGTAATGGTTTAGTGCTGACAACTCCAACCACCTTCATAGTAGAAAATGAGTGGATGCCAGTGATGGCATTGAGAGAAATCTGTGGATCTTGAACTTCAATCACGGCACAGTCAATGCAGTCAGATAATGCCTCATTTTCATCACATTCCCCTTCCTCAAGTATCTCCACTGAGAACAATTGCTTGGTTTTACATACATGCCCAGGTTTGTATTTCTCAATGCACCCAAAGCATTCCCCCTAGCCCGTTTCTCATCAATTTCCTTAGAACACAGCCTTCTAGAGTTAAAGGTTTTAGGTTTGGTCGGTGGTGTAGGTAGTAATGGTAGGTTAGCAGTACTGGAAGGTAATGGTGGTTTAGGATAGGAAGTGAAAGGGTTGGTGTTTCAGTATGGTTTTTGGTTCGTAGTTGAGTGAGTGGATTTCAGGTTCTCGTCTTGTATACGAGCTAACATGTAAGCTTCAGGCAAATTCTTTGGTCGAAGCAGCCTTAGTAGATTACCAATCTCTGGTTTAACAGCTCTAAGGAATAAGCTAGTGGCATATTCATCATAAATGGAAACCTTTGTTAAAGCCAGATCAAATTCTTAGCAAAGTTCTTGTAATGAACCGGTTTGCCTAATAGCAGCCAAGGCTCCCATCGCATCCGAACCAATCACCACTGCAGACCTGGTTGAAATAAAATTTTTGTAGCCCTTCCAAGACATTCCATCAATTGATCCACCTCTTGACTGAACAAATGACTAATGCCATAACAATGCGATATCCTCTAAATGAATAATCGCATCTCACCTTCGCATTCTCAGGAGTTCCATCAATGGTGAAGAAGTCTTCCACCTTGCATAACCATCCTTCTACATTCGTTCCATTGAATTTTGGAAACTCCATCTTCGTTAAACGATTCCGACTGCTGTGATAAGCAATCGCATCGTTCTCCTCATCATGACTCGATCCCGAAGAAATTGGTTGACTCTTGCTAAACAATTGTAAGTTCTTGATAATTTCCATCATCTGATTCGAATTTTCGACCAATTGCGCCTTCATTGCCTGCAATTCCGTAGAATTCTTTGTTGTTGCTGCTTGAATGGCCTCCAATTCTGTCAAATTGAGACCAGTTGCTGCCTCTAATCGAAGAAGCGATGCCTCATGCTCTTGCACCTTCTGCTCCAAGGATTGATTACGAGTGGTCGCCATTGATTCTTCTTGCAACGATCGAGAGTTGTCTGAGAATCGGACAGCTCTGATACCACTTGATACGAACGAAAAGAAGAAGACACAGAAAGAAGAGATTCGATCAATCAAAGATGAAACCGGCGAATCAGAGTTAGGACCAAAGAATCAGAATTAGGACCGGAGAAGGAGAGACCCTCATCAGGACCACCCGAAGGCCACGAACCATCGAAAACACTAGATTTCATACCGAAATGCTCAACAATGTTCTTCTTTAATTGTTTCATCCCAACGAGAACCACCTTTCGAAACTCACTAGATTCCAAGCGATCATCGTTCAAAACCTTCAAGGTTTTCGTGATTTTAGTCACATCACTTTGAAGCTATCTAATCTAAGCTTCTTAAGCATCTAAGCGAGTGTTTGTACGAGTTTCCATGAAGACGGATCAAAGGAACAACGGCACATCAGTGCAGGTCGGACCAATGATACAAATATGAATACTAAAAGAAGAAAATAAACAGAACTTGTGATGCAATAAAGAAGAAGATGAATGGAAGGTTACTATTAATGAAAATAAGGGAAAAAATTACAATGATAACCAGAGCTATGCTTTCTTTTCATGCATAATACAGGTGCCACTCAAATCTAAAAAAGTCATGCCTACCTCACTCTCCTTTATTTCAACTATATATAATACTCTTATCTAGCAAACTCTTAACCACTTTTAGGAATGACACACTTACCCCTTCTAGAATAAACTAATAATTCTTTTGAGGTCCGTGGATTTGCATCAGTGGTGCTCGACGGGTTGTTATTCCACAGATCTACCGATGTTTTTGTGTTCATATTAGTTGAATTGATGAGCATTAATATACACTCGCTTATAAATTTTGGAAATTTGTGAATAAATTAGTTTTTGTTTTGAGCAACATTAGATGTTTGTCTAATAAACTAATCAACAACTGTTTTTATATAAACACTTGGTCAAATGGCTGTTTCTTATAATTTTCCTTAAATTAAATACCGGAGCCTAACTACAATCCAAGAAGTAACCCCAACAGGCCTGAAGACACGGGCTTGAAGTTCAGTGTCTGCCACTGCTGATTAACTCCCAAGTACCAACATGAAGATCTTTATAGCAACATCATATGATGCATAGCAAATGTGCTACAATTGTTTATGATTAGTTAACTCAACTAAATAGTGACGAGGTTCCTATGCTTTAAGAAGAAAAACCAAAATCAAAAACTTGCATAGTCAGGTAACTAAACCATTAACTACACGCTAGATGATACATGGCATTTCTATCAGCAAATTCAAATAAATGATTTTCAAATGACAGTTTAAACTAATAGAGTTGTAGATTTTAACTACTGAAAATTGGAGTACAAGCATAACAAAGGGACTAAAACTAACAATCCTGCAAAGCAAATCATATCCTAAAAAAACGCATCCAATTACTTTATAACCATTTATATAATCTTGTAGAAAAGATACTACTAGCAAACATAGATGATATTCAACATGTTTGATAGCAACTCAGGTTTACTGTTTACGGGCGCGCCTTCTTTGTGCTGCAAGAAGGGCATTTGTACTGCTTGATACTTTCAGCTTTTGCGGGTGTTATTTTCACACACTTACCATGATACCACCTCTCACAGATGTCACACCCAATCCAGAATTCATCACCACTGTAATTCCCTCCACAGCTCCCACAAAGGGTTTCCCCATGCTCGTCCTCATCTTCTGCATAACTCTCATCATAAATTGTTGGTGTGCCTTTTGATTGGCCGTCATTCGTCCTCTGCAACCAAACATACATTATGAGTCAACACACAACACGTTTTGACTCGAGCCCCACATTTTTGCCACCTTTAGTTTACCTTTGTGCTGGATCTGGATTTGTTGCCATTATCCATATTGGGCTTGTCCTTCACATTCTTCCTCTCTGTGACGACTTCAAACACGGTGGGTAGGTCATTTATCAGGGTGAAGAGACGCTTCCTGTACAACTCAGATTCAAAGTCTTTAGCCATGAACCAGTAACAAAACCTAAAGAGACTACAAGCTCCTATCAGGTATAACATGCCCGTATTCAAGTCGCATTAAAACACCTCTATTATCAGTTATCACTAGTGCTATCAATCATATCGGGTTGAACTGCTAAACCCAGACACGATCCATATGTTAGTTTATCTGTGTCAAAGACATCAGCCGGTCAGCCCTAACCTGGACACACTTTAAATCTTGTAACCCAAACATACCCCGCTTTAAACAAGTCAAATGGTTTGGTAGGTTGTAAGCATGTAGAACAGGATGGTGGGTTGTACAAAATGGGTTAAGCAATTTGTAAAGGGTCAAGCAGGTCAGCCTGTTAAATAAACAGGTTGGCAGGTCGACTTGTTTAATTAAACGAGCTAAACAGCACAACCAAACCAAGATCCGACATGTTTATTTTTTTGTCATGTGAAAAATTGCCACTCCCAGTTATCACTTCAATTTCCCAAAAGATTGATAATATGACTGAACCAAACGTCATTATCACTTCAATTTCCCAGAAGACTGATAATTTAACTGAACCAAATGTCATGTATGATTTCACATCTTCGCCAAAATTAACAAAGGACCACTATATTCTACCAATAAATGCAGTTCTTTTATTTTCAATTAGCAAAAATGTTTTTCTTCCTTGGAATCTAAGCAACTTCGGTCTTAATATACTGTGATTTGGATGATCATTCTAAAATACGAAAGATATCCAGATACAGAAAACAGGGTCAGCATGTCCACCGGTGAAAAATACCAATTTTAATTATGAGTTTTTGACAGAACAGACAAACCAACAGAGAAATGTGACATCTTTCACAAAGATATGAATGGAAATTCACTGAAACAAGATTATAGTCAAATGTAAGTAACAATGGATAAGATAGAAAGTACCTCTCATTCCTATTCAAACGAGCACCAAAGTAGAAAGCAACCGCCAACAACCAAGAATCAGTATGCACAGCCACCAATGACAGCCAGTCTCTTCTGTGCATCCCATCTCTTGCAAAGTTAATCCCCAACGCTGGTTCTGGAAGTTCTGGCGGGACTTCCTCTGCTGGAAGTGTAACTTCCCATGTTTCATTTGGATGTCCATACAAACACAAATTCTCCTTCTCTACAGGTTCATAATCATCAAATTAACTAACATTTAGTCAATAAAAGTTAAACCCAACTAAAGTTGGTTTGAAACACTAAGCAATCAATCACAAGTCTCAAAGAATCATACACCGGTATCTTCACAGAACCTTGGTAATTTCAAGTTCCTAAAGTTCGACCCGCTGTTTAGCATTAGACTGAAGACTGAGTATTTATCCAAAAGCTTTCTTATTTTCCAAATTCAGAAAACAAAATTCAAAAATTGATTGCACTAACCACTGTATATTTCAATGTAGCTCATATATACTACTTGAATATCAATAATATAAAATAAAAACATGGTCCTTCAACTCTTCAATAATAATCAAATGAAGTTTTTTCTCTCACTATGCACAAATTCAATGCATCAACAATGGACGGATTATCAAATTTAAGTCCCTAAGAACATATAAAACCGAGCAAAAGCGACAAAGATGAAGGCTGACTTTAAAATAAGTTAGCCAAACACATCAAAAGAAAAGGACATGCCTCCAATTCATACGACTAGCTAATAACTCAACCACAAATTCACTTTCAAAAAACTGACGAAATCCATATCAAATTGAAGATTAAAATTACTTCAAAAACAAAACCATCACTACTAGGGTATCGCGTAAATAACGGGAAGCTCATATCACAAATTTGTTCAAAATCACTCGAATTACGCAGCTGCATTTGAACACGAAGATATACCTGGATCGCAGGTTGCGTAAAACTCATCAACATCTGCGAAAAAGCAAGATCAAGCAAAAATAATTAAAAAAATAGAAAATATACGGAGTAAAAAGATACAAATCCGACAACCAACAAAACTCGAAGAAGAATCATATACCGTAAGTGAGAGCACGAACGATTCCGGATCGACGAGCGCTGTAATCCTTGAAGATCTCTTCGACGGTACGAGGGCTTGAGGAAATTGCAGCCATTTCCATAAATAGTAAATCAAAAACTTTCAGATCTGAGAAGCTGGAGACAGATCGAGTTAGGAGAAGGAATCAGATATGGATCAGGTGTTGATTTTGTTCCGCCATGAAGGAATTTGAAGGTTCAGTGTGAAGCGATCACAAGGTTCGTCAGATGCATTTGCCGTCGATCAGATGGGAGGTTAAAAAGGGGGAAGGACTGGCTATCCGAACGAATTTTGACCTTTTTACGGATTGATGAACTTACAGCCGTCCGATTTTGATTTTCTCTTTTGCTACTTTTTATGTAATAAATCTAGGTGGGAGAGATCTTTTTGCGTTTCCATTTTATTTTTTGTTCTTTGTACTACCTCCGAATTGTCTCTAAGTGCTGAATTGCCCTTCTAATATTGCTTTCCTGCAATCACCCTTTGATATTGGCGAAATCAAGAAACTTTTTCCCTAGGGTCATAAACTTTCGGTTCACGTGTTCTTATATGGAGTAATTTTACCGGGTCCGGTCACCTATATGAACTACTTTTACCAAATGTAGTTAAATATGAAATCAACATTTACTACTTAATATTAAAAAATTATAAGTACAACTTAATTATTAACAAGTGCAGCTTGTTATAATACTCACTCCAAAACTGATAATATTTTATACAAATTATATACATATATGTATATATATTCATATCAAACAAAGCATTCTTTATGACATCTCTTCTACCTAACCAAAGTAAGAGTTCGGTTAAAGTAATATGCATCAATTCTCCCGTTGAATTGTTGAAGTATGCGATGAATGTAATTTAATCACAAACTCTTACCTTTCAAGGCTCATTTTCATTAGGGCAAAATGAATAATATATTAGTTTTTTTTTCAAGCAAGTTATATTAATGGGGTCAAGCCACAAAAAAAATAAGATCATCAGAAATTTTGAAGCATAAGCACTAAATAAATTGTAAAAATTACTAGGGTCACTTGACCCATTGTTAACAACATAATTCCGCCCACGATTAGCACGTAAACACATTAAACTTTTAGTGAACGTTTGGTAGAAAATTCGTTCAAGTAGTTATTCACGTGAATAAACAAATGAACATAAACGCTCATGTTGTTCGTCAATTTACATAGTTGTTGGTTTTTTATCATTTATTTACATTCGGTAATTATGTATATTCCTTAGCATTTGGTTGAGTTTTATATTTATTAACTTCTAAACTACTATGACAACTAAGAGATTATAATGTAGCTAAAAGCATAGAATTTCATATTTATTACATATTAGGTTAGAAACTCATATTTTACATGGGTTAAATAAAATCTATAATATCAGCATAGAATCATAATTAGTTTAAAAACAAAATTATTATCTTTAATATCATTGTTATTAATATATCTAAAAAATGATTTCATTGTTATTTAATATCATAGACCATAATTTTTCATCCATTCTTCCCACAAATTTATTTTACCCTCAACATTATCATGCTCATCATTTTCATATACAACCAAACTATTATCACATTATCATTTTATTTTTATTTTTATATATATTCAAATAATTTAGATAAATAAATAGAAGTAGATATATATAATCAAAAAAATTAAAAAAAACTAAATGAAAATATATATAATTAACTAAACTTGCATTAGGTTAAAAATAAATTTACATAATTTAAACTAAAAGCAGAAATTAAACTAAAACAGCAATACTACGTAATCTATAACAAACTAAAATGAAAACTAAGAGTTGTGTAAAACCCAAGAACTTGTGAAAGGGCAAAAGGTGGTAATAAAAAGGACATTTAATCTTCAAGTAAGATTAAGGACCAAATGTGACAAGTTGCCACCCTAAAACTTACTATATAAATAAAAGGAGTCTTCTCAAAGGGTTTCTTATACCCCAAGTAATTTCCAATTTGTCTAGAAAGAGGGAGGTGCGTAGAGAGAGTAAGCTTGAGAAAACTGCAAGTAGGAGTCCATTGCTGATGAGGCCATTAAGAGAGAGTTCAAGCATTGATTTGTGCGGTGTATATATATTTTTAATGATAATTTTTCGCACCACTTGGTTTTAAATTTATAGAAATTATTTTTATCTTAGAACTAAACCACAGACAAATAGGCAAATGTACCTATCATATATGTAGTATAGCTTTGGCAAAAACCTAGTATCGATTCATGGACACAATAGCTACTATTGAAAATATTGTATCAAGCAAAAACGATAATCACCAATTTTATTAAGAACAAAAGCATACTTTTAGAAAACCTTAAACAATCTATTTATACTAAACCTATATTACTTTTAAACTAACTCAGACTATTAGAAAATCAAACTCAATCTTTATCTACATCAAACTTTTTCAAAAAACTAATAAAGTATTAATAATAATTATATATTTTTTAATTTAATCAAGATTAAATCTTCATTCTCCACTTTAATCTTGATTTGCACCTCCTAGATCTTGAATTCCCAACAAGACTCGTAACCCTTCTACTATAATCATTGGACCTTTTATATAGTCTTCTTTCTTTTGATCCAACCCTCAATTACACAGACCATTATCTTCATCCGATCCACTCAATCTTGGCATCTTCATCTCGTTTATCATCTTCATCGTGATAATAATCATGATTATCTCCTTTATACCTTTTTATGTCGTCTCAATTTATTTCAATGGTTTCCTTTCTAACTCACACAGAATCACTTCCTCTATGATTCACATAGAATTACATAACTTTTTCCCCTTAATCGACCCACACAAAATCGTTATTATGATCACACAGATCGTCTTCTTCTCTCTGTCTTCTCTAGCTCACACAAAACCGCTTCCACTGGCTCACTCAGAACCTTAGTCTTCTTGACTCACGTAGAACCCTTTTTTTTCTTGGCTCATGCAGAACCGATCTTTTCTTGGCTCACACAGAACCTCTTCGGTAGTTTTGATCTTTGGCTCACACATAACCTCTTCACTTTTTCTTTTGCTTGATCTTCACATCTTTGCCCACGATCATCTTACAAGCTCTTATACCAATTTCTGGAAATATTGTATCAAGCAAAAACGATAATCACCAATTTTATTAAGAACAAAACCACACTTTTACATAACGTTAAACAATCTATTTATACTAAACCTATATTACTTTTAAACCAACTCAAACTCTATTAGATAATCAAACTCAATCCTTATATACTTCAAACTTTATCAAACAACTAATAAAGTAATAATAATTATTATATTTTTTATTTAATCAAGATTAAATCTTCAGCTACTCATGGTAAACCTTTGTTATTATTCAACTGATAAATATAGATGATTTGGTTTTTTTGTATTTTAAACTAAAATAAACATATATAAAGATAGATAGATAGAAGTCACAAAAGATAATCAAATAAAGGTAATGTTCACTTAAACTTTAAATCCACCTTGCCAAATAATGACAACATACACAAATTTACGATGAGAACATTGTATACACATATAACACAGAAAGAGACTAGACCCTTGTCAAGGCTACCTAATCATATAACTCTTTGGAAAGTTAAAATGACATTAACATAGTAGCCACTTAAAGACATTCCATGAAGATCCAATGGTACGATTATGTTTAATATAAATATGGACTAAACTTCTATCAAGGTTATTTAATCCCATAATCATTTGGAAAGCTAATATGATAAACATATGCCAACCACCTCGAATCACGTAATGAAAACAACATCATGAAGTCCTCCAACTTATGAATATCATACCACGAATATATTAACTACACGATTAGGCTAGTAAACAATAATCATATACACACAATGATAAGTTAAATTCATGTAATGGCTTTTTCAAGCATATACACAATGATGCACATTTTAATAAACAATCATACATGTTTCAATCCCCATCCACCATTCCTAGTCAAATATCATGAATACACATACATACATATACATATTCATGAATAAATAACCTAACACATACGGTTTTCCAACATAATATAGTCAAAATATCTACGAGATTAAACATATACTTAAGTCAAATAAACAGACACAACCATTAAAAAAACATTCAAAACATTGTTAAGGTCATCAACATCATCACTATAAATAACATGTATATCATCAATAATTAATTAGGATTCATCTAATCTAAGTGAACCAAAAAGTATAGCTCATAATAGATACAAAAACACCCAAATAACTTGAATAATAAAAAAGATACATGGTTAGATGTAGAGATTATCAAACCAAATCAAGCTAATATGAATTGTATGATGTTAATTTCTTCCTTAGAGTACTTGATCTTCAATCTTGGATTTTAATCTTGACAAATTCCTTCAAAATGAAGCTCAATATTTGAGATAACTAAGGCTTTTTTCCTTTCAATTTTCGAGCTTGGGTGAAATGGGGAAGAAGAAAGGTTAAAAAAAGGGCCTGATGCGTATTATGGTCATGACAGAATCAGTCGTGGTAATATGCAGGAAAGGGGGACGTGATACTTGTTATGGTCATGATAAAATCATGACCATAACATCCTCTAAACTTCCAAAATGTTCATGAATTTCTTGTCTTTTTCTTTTGAGATCACCAAGCAACCATCCACAAAGGTGACCCAGGTTCGACCCCAGTCCACCCTAAATGTTTTTTAAACTATTTTTTAAAACATTTTTAATTCCAAAAATTTTTGAAATATCATTAAATTAATATAAAAATTATTTTGTTAGCTAAATCTATTCCAGAAATTATTAGTTAATTTTTAAGAAATTCTAAAGGTTATAATTTCATATTTTATCATCTTTTAACAAAAATGAATGTTATAAAAATATTATTAATTCCTTTAAAAAGTTTTAAATTTCTAAAAGTTATTTTAAATCAAATATAAATTAATTCAAATTATTTTAGACTAATCTTTTACAAAACCTTTAAAAAACCAGTTATTCAACTAATTATTTTGATCAAGTTTTAAATAATTAATCGTTAAAAGTTAATTATTTACTTTTTATAATTTGATGCTCAAATTTTATTTAAATCATTATTATAAATTAAATATTCAAATCATATTTAATAATTCTGTTTCACTAATTACTTATTATTATTATTATTATTTAATTATTTTGTTCTAGTTTATTTAATCAATATATAAGAAGTTACAACATTTTATATAGTTGCACAATTTCCAATTAAAACCCTAATTCATATTTAGTCTTTGAAAGAGCTTCAAATACAAAGTGTATTTTTGTTACAAATTTAAGAAGACACAATGAGTCAAAAAAATCACAAAAAAAATTATATCTCACAATCTAAATCAAATTTCAAAAAAGTAATTCCGAGCTTTTGTTCTCTTAGTCGTCCTCACTAAGAAAAAAAATAAACGAAAAATAAAAAAATTAACGCTTTTTATTATGTCATTTATGAAAGACACAATGACATTATTGTGTCATTATGAAAGACACAATGACGTCATTGTGTCATAAAAGACACAATGGAATTTTTTTTATTTTTTTTATTTTTTTCTGAAAGAGGACGACGAGAGCAACAGAGACTCCAAAGTACTTTTTTGAAATTCGATTTAAATTGTGAGATATAGTTTTTTTTGTGACTTTTTAGCCTCATTGTGTCTTCTCACACTTGGTAGCAAAAATACAATAGAATAACCTCACCCTTAGTCTTTAATTCTATTATTATTCTAAACAAAGACACCAAACCTTAGGTTGAGACATAAGGAATTTTTGACGCCCAGTCTAGCATTCTATCAATTCCAAATCACTTATATTTATCAAGTGAGTATTCATAACCCATTTTTATATGTTATACTATTTGAGGAAATCATATGATTCAATATTTGATATTCATTGTTATTTCATTATAAATATAATTCAAGACATCCTTTATTATTACTTACAATTATGTGTGCACATTTAAAACTTGATATTAACACAATCATTAATTCATGCAACAACGATAACAATGATAGATCCATTAATTCATGTAATCACGAGAAAAATATTTAGTTTAACAAAAAAAATTTTCTTTATTCTAGACAAAAGTTCAAAAACATTTTTCATATAACAACATATTTAAAAATAATAAAAGAATTCTACAAATTTTTTGAAGTTAGTAAAAAAATCTTCAAACAAAATTAAAATATCTTTTAGATAGACCTAAAAGAACTAAGTTCAATGATAAATTGTTTTCTACCAATGTATTCAGTTTGGTTATCTGATTAAACCATTTATTTTTGGTTTATACAGATAACCGAACCGAATAAGCAAGATTTTGTGTGACCGTTAACCGAACAGATAAGAATTCACAATTTGAGGCGTTTTTTTTGGTTACGGATGCGATTCGGTTTTCGGTTATATTATGTTTTGGTTATTTTTTGGAACATTTGTAATTACTAGAGATAAGACAAAAAGGAAAATAAACCAAAATAAATAATAATTAGATAAAACTTAAAAGTTTTAGTTTAAAACATGGGTGATATGATAAATATAAAAAAACATAAAGAAAAATACAACTATAAGTTGACTTAAGAGATATAATAAGTAAACATTGTTTACAACGGGTATATAGAGCACTAGTTTTAGTTAAACCGTGTATTATATGGTTAAATAAATAAAATATTAAATATAATAAAATTATACTTAATTATAAAACGACATTATAAGATAAGATATGATTTAAATTACGTAAAAGTAAAACTATAAGTAATAAAACAACGATATCAACTTTTTAAATTTTTTTTTAAAAAATCAAACATTTTGTTTAAAAAATTGTCATTTTTATAAATATCCTTATTATAACTCTCATTTTTAATTATATTTAGTTTATAAAAATTTACTTTTTAAAAACACTAAATTTAAAACATTTCATATTTTTAAATAAGTTTGATGTTTTTGAAAAAAATTATTTTATAAAAATTTGTTTTTCTAGAAATAACATTAATAAAAAGATATCTTTTTTAATTTATTAGAAAATTATTTTTAATCTAAAAGAGACTTAAATAATATTATTTATAATTAAGGAAATTATTTAATAGGAGAGAGAAGCAGAAAAAATTTTGTGAGAATGAATGTGATGTTGCCACGTGTCCTCCATAATTACCCTTTTATTAAAGTAGAATGATTATTCTTTAGAAATAGCGTAAAGTTTTGTATCTCAATGATCAGTGAGATCTCAAAATCAATTTGAGTTTTGATTAGAGAAAGATTTAATAATCAGATGACAGATAAACAATATGATAGAATAATATTGCAAGTTGCAACATTTTAAAGGGAAACTAGTTATATTACCCGTCGCGCGTTGCGACGATGTCATACGCGGTGTGATTAAGTATAGACCACAATTGACTCGACTCAACTCGGAATCGATAAACCGAAATGAATCAATATGGTGCTCAATGAACTTCACTTGTGGTTTCGGGTAGAATTGGAACTTTCATTTGAAAGCAAACATCAAAATCTTCTCTGTATACTGAAATACTCAACTCAAAATCTATAAACCGAAATGAATCAAAATGATGCTTAATGAACTTCACTTGTTGTTTCTGGTAGAATTGAAACTTCCATTTAAAAGCAAACATCAAAGTCTTTTCTGTATACCTGGGGTCAAAATGCAAATTTTCCAAACGACAACATATTTCTTCCAACCTTTTTACGTCGTGGAAAAAAGGTATATAAAAAATGCTGCAACAATTCAATATTACACAAACATCTAAGTTTTTTTTTCTTTTAATACAATAGTCTATCCTTAGAGATGCAAAAAATACTAACCTAAATCACAATTAGAGCTATTGTGACTCATTGACTTCACCTTTATTTATAACACCTAATAATAATTGAAACAAAGCACCCTCCAATTCTAAATTTTAAGCAAAGAAAACCTAGTCGCAGAGATGTAGTTATCAAAACCACATAAACATATATCAAGGTTACATCAGTGACAATCAAAAAATTTTAAAATGACACAATAAAAAAACAATAGCCCATTTAACGATGTAAATAACATCAGATTACGTGAATAGGAAATTTTAATCTATAACGAATGAAAAAGGAAACCTAGAAATCAATTTAAATCACTATGAAAAAAGGCAGACCAATAGAACAGAAATCACATCCACAAACCTATGATAACATGGACCAGGAGTTATATTATAAAATGAAGTGTGTCATATGCTAGTCTATGTATCCCAATGTTTTTAGGCTATTCTCTTCAAAACTTGAAAAGCAAAAACAAAACTCTGCACATCAGATGAAACCTTGTCTCTTTGGTGCTATTAACCTATAAGTTTATAACAAAATGAAGTAATTTAAATAACAAATTCAAGTTAAAGCAAAATAGAGAGGTTGAAGGAAAAATGCTTTATCCTTTTCTCTCACACAATGAGGAATATGGCCATAGATGGATATAGCAGTATCTTCACCTCCGGCCGTGACTTCCACCGGCTCCGTCTCAGCACATTCTGGCGTATGCCTATTTTATGTCACTGGTAACATCTTCTACTCCTCGGTAGGAAATAGCTCATCGGATGGTCACCGTCGTTGACGGCTGGTCCACCATGAAACCCCCCTGGACGTCGGTTGCAGCCGTGGCATCCTCCTCAATGTCGTCACTATGCAGCTCAAAAAGAAGGAAGCTCCGGCAGAGTATCTCCCATTCAAGAATTCCCTTTTTAGATCATCTCTAAACCTTCTCTCTTTATTTGTTTGTCTTTCAAAGATAGAGATACGTGGCAGAAAACAGTTTAATAACACCTGCCAAGCAGGTGTATGTCTGGCTCTTGTTACTGTTCATTTTCATCCTTTATTAACATACAGGGTAAGGTAATTTGGTTCATGATTTGCATAAGTCATAAGTGATCAAAACATGGAGCCAAAGTCAAGTGGTTAAGTTGTGTGATGACCAACCGTGAAGGGTAGAAGTAGTTTTTACTGTTAATCAATATTTTAAAAGCAAAGAATCAATCGAAGATTTAAAAAGTTATGAGGCGAAAGCTCAAAACTCACTTTTAACCGATTTGTGTAGGTGTCTTCCAACTTGTATGTACATCAGGTTCAACTTTATGTTTTACATGTGTAAATAGTTGTTAAGTGAATACATAGGATTCAGGTATGTGTTTTGATCTTTCGGTTTTTGATCTCAGTTAGAGTATTTACCTCAAAGTTGATCTATAGTGAGGTTTAAGCCGATTGACTTCGCAGAAGTTGATCTATAGTGAGATTTGAACCGATTGACATTTTTGTATTGTTTCACTGATGATCGAAACATGTTATAATCTATTCCTGCATGTTAGAATTGTTAAATTTTACATTGACTACTAGGAATAAAGTTGCTGAATTATTTAATTTTATGCTTTGTTTTAATTGAATTTAATAAAGTAGTAGTGGAGAACTACTCAGTATGGTAGTTTGGGATCTCCTAGTCTTTCTCCTTTATTTGTGGTTAGTCTTTGTGAACGTTGGAGGGTGTTCCACGTTTCTATTTATGTTATTGTTTTCTGTTTCTATTGAATCAATCTCAAGAAAAGCTCAAAGCAATTTTATGAGCATACCTCTGAGTTTCTTTTGCATTTTACTTTCGCTTTGCTGCTGTGTTTATTTTGATTTTTAGTCAACAAGAATATGTAACTGTGTGATGTGTGATTTAACGTCACAAATTTTGTTTTACCTTCAACGCGTTTGACACATTACAGATCAGTCATAGCCCAAGTCAACCATTTATAATTACATAACCTAAAATGGCCACGCTACTTGACGCCCGGAGCACAATGCAATAAAGAGCGATGAACTCACCGATATTCACAATTTACATAATTTGGCATTAAGTCAAGCCAGTTGACACCAGCAGATTCAGTGAAGAAGAAAACATATGTTCATTTCAAGATATCTTCACCTTTAATTGTAGTAGGTGCTGCAACTATTTACTGCATTCAATTTCAAGGCCATGAAATTCCAGAGGGTAAAAGTGTATTTACTGCTTACCATGAAGCAGAAGGAAATACACAAGAGCTTTCCTGGTTATCAATATTACACCTGGAAAAGAAAGAACATTTTGTTTAACTGTAAATTTTGTTTAACTGTATTTACATGGTCCGATTACGTCATGTTAAAGGCAAATCAAACCAAATTAAACGATTAATGACATAAATTACTAAACTCCAGGGGGGTAATAGTGTCACTTCCAAATGCCTAAATGATAAATATATCTAGTAAGGTCAACCCACAACTTCTAGGATAAGCACTAAATTACAGTTAGCCCCAGTTCCTGGATTGGGTATGAATTAGGATAGTGACATTTGGAAAGGTCTTTTCAAACAAATATTTTACATTTTCACCCTCTTGTTGGATAAGAAAGGGAGTATGAGACTATGAGTTGACCTACCTGCCTTCTTTGTCTTAGAAGCGTTAACCATGAGCGGCTAACCACATAGCATGGAAGAAGAAATCCCGCCAGTTGAAGAACAGAAACCTGGAACTGCAAATATTGAACAATTGTGGAGAATGCATTCACCAAAACAAGTCAATGGATGTGGATTATAAGTCAACCAAAAGAAGTCAATGATCCCAGATGAGAGATCGATGTATACATACATATGTGTGTGTATGAACTTACATTAAAGAGTTTTGATGATTTTGGTACCATCCCCAGGTCTCTTATGACCAGTAAAGCTTGCCGTATCAGCAATATAAGCATCAACTGCACATTTAAGTTAGCAAAAATACCAATCTTAATTTAATATATGCACTTATAAGCAAGTTTGTATGATCTTCCATATAAATTGAGATACTTTTTATCCACTTACAATGAGAGCCATAAACCGAAGGTAAACAATGCCGCTATTACTTGTTACATCATAGTCTTCGTAATCTGGTTCAAGTAGCTGGTGCTCAGCAGAAGCAAAAGCCAAGAAGTTAGTATCCGGGAGATCAATTTGCGGGCCCCATGTATGCCTAAAAGAAACAAGTCAGATTAAAAAGCAATACACCTTATGCACAACAGAAAAAGATAAACTCTTTGTCAAATATGTCTGGTTTCAGAAGGATTGTAATCGCAGAAACCATGCCTGATATCAATAGTCATGACATCAGGATCGCTTCTTGCTGGTGGAAGAGCATAATCCGGTGAATAAACCTACGAATCGAGTCATAAATAAAATATGCATTACCATTCTCACAAAATAATACAAGAATTCAGGGGGGTGAGATCGAACCTGATTGCAAATCTCACAGGTTATATCCCCTTTCATATTGCACCACTTCTGAATGCATTTCCTATGAGCAAACTACAAGCCACACATACAGAATCAATCGGATGCTTATTACGACTCAAGTATACAGAGAAGGTAGAAATCAGCAATGCCCTCAGAATTGAGCTCTACTTTACAATTACAGAAGCATCATGTACAACCCAACAACTAGCGACATAAAGCCTACTATTGCTTTAACAAGATAACACTACCAAATCTGGACCCACTTGTGGAATCCACAAAAATGCTTCATCTTTTGCAAAAAATGGGATCACAGATTAAGATCATATCCATCTAACGGTTAACCCCCAATCGATAACCAAATACGTGAGTTTCAAATCCCTAATTTAAACTACAAAAATTGATTCGAATTGTTGATCCCACAAACTAGCAAAAAAAAAAACTTTTGCACTAATGAATGTGAAAATCATAATTATGAAATTGATGAAAAGGTTGGTTGGATTAAACATCAGTAGAGCTTAACTTAGGAAGAGTAACGAAGCAAGAAAATTAGGGAAAAAGATAGAAAACAGACCTTGAGAGTGCCGTTACAGGCACAAGGGGATTCCAATTCGTGTTGGTCGTCTTCTTCCTGACATATTCTACACTCTCTGGTGAACATCTTCGAAGACCCTTCTCCTATGTTGCTCATATAATCACTCTCATCGCCGTGGATTCTGGTGTTGTTTTGAAGCAATTGCACCACTTGAGAGATCATTTGGTCTCTTCTGGTGGAGGTGGTGTTGGAGTCGAAGCAAGATGGTGCTGTCATTCGTCCCACACATGCCATAAAGTCTGCACAAAACACGCAATCACACACATACACACACTTCGTGTGTAGCAAAAGCCCAGAGAAGAGGGGTGTAGAGTTTTGAAGTTTCAAGAGTTTGAGACGAAGAGGGAGAAAGAAGTGGGGATATTTCGAAAGGGTGGAGGCGTGCACTGGGTAATGGACATGGTTTTTCTGTTTTTATAATAAAAATATTTCATCATAATCAAAGTATTGAATTTAAAAAAATCTATAAAAAAGATTGTTCATCAAAAAAAAAAATCAAAGGAGGTAATTTGTGTAAACAGAAAACAGTAGTGCTGGTAATTTTTAATAGGACAATACATGATATGACATGAAAATAACGGGTTAAATATATGTTAACATGTTTGTGTACCTGTTTATATTTTGACTTATTCAAAATAATTAAATATATATTTTTGATATAATCATTATTGTTTGTTTTTACTTTTTAGATCTTATTCTTTATCTAACCGTTTCAATTTAACAGTGCTATTATACCATTGATTGAGTCTTAGGCCTCTGCTACGGCCTCTTTGGACTCCGCTTGTTACCTCTATAAACTACGTTATCCGTTAAAATAGATTTTTTATAGACTTTTGTTTTAAATATGTCAAAGATTATCATGTTAAAAATTATATAATATTCAATACTTTGATGAACTTTTGTCAACTTTTGTTTCACTAAACATGTGATTTTTATCGTGTCTGTTAAAAGGTCTTATCGTGTAACCTGTTTCTAAACAGGTTCGTGTTCGTGTCCGAAAAAAATGACACGATTAGTTATCGTGTCAAGTTCGTGTCAGCCGTGTTCGTGTCTTATTGTGTCATGTCTGACTTGTTATGCTAGCCCTAGGAAAGAGGGTGACAACTTTTTATATAAAGATTGTATTTTGTAATTTAAAGATGAAACATGTAAGTTAATATGCAGTTGAACAATAAAAAAATATAATTTACTCTATTTTATAGTTATTGTTATATACATTTTATGATTTTTATAATGAGGATTAAGTTATTAGGATGGATGGAGTGAAGTAGGAAAGTGATTAGCACTGGTTGGTGTTCGTGGGAACATCGCCCTTGTCCTTTGGTATCAAGAAAAATCACACAAAAGAGTTGGGGTTTTTACCATTAAACAAACTCTAACGGCCAAAAAGTTCAGGTTCATTGACGGCTTTAACAACCCGATTCGGAGTCATGTCTCTGCCAATGTTTCTATTATCAAGTTAATCATCATCTTCAAGTCCCAATGATGAATCTAGGTCGAATGTTCAAAATGTTAATTTACTTGTGTCGATTGCTAACATCATGTTAAATTCTTAGCTTTATAATACCGCAAACTCGAGTAAGAAAGTAGGAACCTGTGTTAAGAGATATCGTGAAGAAACACACGGTCATCTAGTAATAGATTATTTCTCTAAAGATCTAAAATTTGGGGATGACATGTTTCGGTCAAGGGTTCGAGTGCGAAAACAATGTTTCAACGCATAGTGGGTGATATGGAGAGAAGTTTTGAATATTTTCAAACTCCATACGATGCTAGATGGAAAAAATGAGCTTTATAATATTATAGAAGTATACATTTACAATACGATAACTAGCATAAAAGAATGTAATAAAGCGTTGGATGAATATTTGAATATGTTAACTAGAAATTCACATGAAATCTACAATCCATTTGTGAGTTTTTCATTAAATTACATGAGAAAGAGTATTTGAGTCGACCAATCTCTAATGATATACTACGTTTGTACATCTCTCATCAGGACCGACATGGATTCTCAGACACATTGGGTAGTGTTGATTGTACATATCGAAACATGATGAGGGGCAATACATGTGAGGTTTTTGTATTTTTCGGTTTTCCATATCCTTAGAATGTTTTTAGAAAAATCATATTTTTTTAATGAAACATTCATATAGGAAATATTATCCTATATATTAATGGACAAACGTAATGAACAATAAATGGGGGTAATTTTGGATTTTCGTGTTAGGGATAGTAAAAGTCTTGTAAAATACTTTTTTAGCCAGAGAGAGACAGAAAGAAAAGCAAACCATTCAAGGTGAGAGAGAAGGGGGGGGGGGGGGGGACAGACGGTGGTGATGCAGGTTTTGGATAGAGATGGTTTCATCACTTTTAACGAGTTTTATCCTTTGATGAATTAAATAGCCGGTAAATTTAAGGTGAAACTAACACAATTCGTAGAATTAGAAGTTTTTGCAACAAAGGGATCAAGTTTTTGTAGCAGGTGGGGTGCTACTTGCAAGTGGATAATAGCCCTTTCTTTCTTTCTTTTTATTTTTCAATCTTACATTTCAAGGAAGGAGGGGCCGAGGGGGCACGCCATATGGCTATCATGGAAATAATTGAGCATAATATAGATAATGAGTTGTTTTAGGATAATCATTATAAACCCATTAAAAAAAGATTTGTCAACCATATATTTTATACCTTCAATAACCTAATTAATAACAACATTTTATATACCCCTACAAATATTTTAAATATCAGAAATATCTTTTTACTTTATGATTTTTTACTTAGTACCAATTAAACCCTTTCTAAAATACTTGTTGAAAATACTCGCAAGATATAAAATCATTTTGCATCTGCTTTTCCCTGTAACTCTTTATAATGAGTTTTCGAATTAATTATAAACATCCTTTTATGATTATTATTTTATAGTCTCCTTAAAATAAGGAAAAGAAATAGAAACATGTAAACTCTTTGCGACATCCAATTTTATTCTAATAACTACTCGTTTAGTGTATGTGTATGTGTAACTAATCAAACTCATTTGTTCTCCTTCACTAGTTATTATCTAGTTACTTATTCTAATTTATAATAAAGATTTACAGTATCTTATGTGCGTACGTGAAATATGTGTTCCTTGCATTTAAATTTAGATGTTATATGTTTAAATTATACTTATTACGTTAGAATGCTCTATAAACCATAAGAAAGTTACAAATTTGATATTAACCTATTTGATTTGATTATTACATACAGATCAGACACTTACAAATTGCAAAACAAAAGGATTCCGAGAAGAACTCAATTTGACTAAGAAAGAAACTTAAACCAATCATCCATGGATATTTGTGAAATTTAATAGAATAAAGGTATGGTTAATTTTTAAATTGTTTTTATCAAATAGGTAAATATGATACTTTAATTGGTTTTAAAAGTATATATGATATTTTAAAGTATAATTGAATATAAATAAAATTTATAATGTTTTAGTGTAAGATGCAAGGGCATATACATACACACACAAGTATAAAAGAATGAACATCAATAGACTTTTTGTGTTTTTACGTTTAATAGAATAAATCACCCAATATAGACACTTAGAAATATAACATTTTTTCCATAGGCATCCATTAAGTAGGCATCCATTTTAAGTAGGCATCCATTAAGTAGTTGGGGCATTGGTCAACCTAAATAATATCACAAAAAGCTCATATTGCTCATAATGGGTATGAAATGTCCTCTTTGGAATACTTAGCTCATTCACCTTCAGCTGATGGTAACATGATTTGAAATCTATCATTGAAATACAAATTTCACCCTATAGTTAATCAAACAAACATAAATTATGGGTAACGAATACCTATTCTTTAGTGCCAACTTATTCGACTCATGATAGTTGATACACATCCTCATACTAGTATCTTTCTTCTTTACAAACAATATTAAAGCAGCCCAAGGAGTGATACTTGATCGAATTAAATCTTTGTCTAAAAGATCTTGCAATTGGTCATCAATTCTTTTATATAAGAAGGAGCTAATAGATACGATGCTTTAGCAATGGGTTGCACGTAAATCAATCTGATATTCAATTTTGCGATCAGGCAACACTCCCGATAAATCTTCTAAAAATACATTAGGGAAGCCACACACCATTGGTACATCTGACACTTGCAATATATTTGCATCAACATCCTTACATATGCTAGGTAGGCACAACACCCTCATCTCATAAACTTTTCAGTCGTAATCATTGATATCACCTTTAGAAACATACACATTTTACCTCTATAAACCATAACTAGATTGTCCTTAGGCACTATTAGTTGAATTTTCTTTCAGCATACGATATTACCCTCATAAGCTACTAACCAGTCTATCCCTGGGACTACAAAGAATCCTCCTATGGTTATAATAAACAATCTAGCAGGGAACTTATGACTTTCCAGTTCTATATCATAATTATTTATTGCTTCAAATATTGATAGACTTACCAATAATAGTTTTAACATTAAAGAGCACATTAATCTTCCTACTTTTACCATTTAGTTTATCACAAAATGCAGCAATAACAAATCTTATACAAGCAATGGAGTTGAAAAGTATACATGCACAAACATGGTTAACCGAAAACGGTCCTGACACAACGTTACGCTTTGGCCTCCTACCTCATCATAAAGAACTCCTTTACCTTTTCCTTGTGTTTATCCTCCATTTCTGTTGTCTGCTCCCTTCTTTATCCCTAGACACTCCTGTCTTGCTTCTTACAGCCTGTGCTCCAATGACCCATTTCTCCATAGTTAAATCACTTGATTATTCCAATATAATCCTTGGCCATGTGACCCAACTTCCCATATTTTGAACATAAGTTTGTTCCCAATCTGCATTCCCTATTGTGGATTTTGCCACACTTCCTACATTCTCTCAAACCATTTGCATGCCTAATCATCATTTTCTGATCGTCCACCTTCACCTTCTACCCTTTAGTCCTAAATTTTTCATTCATTAATTGCTTCCTATTTCCAATGTTACTGTTGAACTTCTTCCTTGGAGCATAAACTTGCACTTCCTGCTATCGGTCATACAATTTTCACGCCAAATCTACCATCGACCTAAACATGCTTGATCAGGCAACAATCATGTGTTGAGGAATATCCACTAACAGCCCTTGCATATACCTCTTGATCATTCTAGGCACGTACCGGAGTCACCAACTCAAGTACCGTTCTTGTTGTTTTGTTATACTTGGTTGTATATTCCTGATAGGTCACGTTCCTAGCTTCAAAATGTAAAAACTCTATCAAATTCCTATGTGGTCAATACTCTTTGATCACCAACTTCTTTAGCTCAAGTCACTAATCCATGTTATATTATTATGGTCATACACCTCTTTCTAGCAATCATGGGTTAAAATAATGGATTCAAATGCAAGATGATGATGTTGTTTTTCTAATAATATCAATCATCTTGTTCATCTATTTATTCAAAGATTTATCACTGTTGCTTTTGATTTTAAACTAGTTGAAGGTTGTTTGGGTCTAAATAACTAATATATTAGAGTCTTCATTCAAGATATGATCAAACCCTTATTGAATCTTGTCTTTTATATACAAATCTAACATGGACTGAAGTTTTGGAATATTCTAGAAAGTTGGTTTCACTTAACACGACTAACTCGGTTAATTTTTATTGAAAATCATGATTCTTTTTCTATATCAATTTCAGAGAGTTAGCTTTCAAACCATACCAAATTCATCACCTAATATGAAGATTTAGACAAACAATCCACACAAATCAAGTGCCTAGAAACTCAGAATCTATGATGCTTTGTTTTTGTGTAACGAATTAAGGTTTCTTAAATAATCATTTTAATTACAACCTTGTCATGAATCTTTCTTTAACATGTTAAAATAACTATTTAAGAGGGTATGATCTAATTATATCTTTTGGCCCTTGAACAATATAACACAAGTTAGACATTGAATTTGACAAATTAGGATTTTGAGTTTAAAACTTTCAATGTAAGTTTCAATTCTTCTTTTCATACTTTTATTGATTTTATCAACTCCTAAACATAACTTAGCTTCACTAATGTATTACACTCATTGCTTTGAGTTTCTTTTCCATAAACACTACAAGATTAATAATAACTTAAAGATCCGTCTAGGGCATACATAAATTGTTTCGTACAATATTCAAGTTCAAGATCACATCACATACTTGCAAGGTGAGTTCATAGCTTCTTTTTAATTACTTTACAAGTTTTAAGGTGGAAACATGCCTAGCATTACAATTACTAATATAATACAATACTTTAAAGTTTGCACATACAACTTATAAAATAGTATTATGTACAAGTAGAGATTAAATGACTATTACTTGTTGTAATAAGAATATTTGTCACACATACTAAAGTCCCCCTCAACAAACATTACACAACCATTAGCTTCGAGAAAGCCATGGTAATATGTTGATAAATATACAGGTTTGAAAAAACCAGGTGATACTTATGTTGGTGTGTGCCACCTAACTTTGGGGTCCCATATAAGGGGCCGATTGTCTAGAAACTTCAAGGGTACAACATAGAATACTACTAGTTTAACATCCTAGGGACAAGCAGTCAGACACTAAGGGGCACAAATACAAGTCACTGGTTTTGGTTGTGTACGAAATGTAATGGAATTTAATAACTTATGTACTTAACTTCTTTTGATTTATATATGCTTGATTACTTATGTTATCGGAATCTGTTGGATTATGAGAAGGATGAAGCTATCTAAACTCTAAGTTTTGTCCTTATCTCCATATGATGAAATACATCAAAGCATTGAACTGCTGTGAATCAGCATTTATGTATAAGTAGATATGCTAATTCACTGCTGCATTTGACAAGACTGTCAGTATCGAATAGTAATGGTGGTAGCTTAACTCTAGAACTGATGATCTTCCATTCTTTTGATTTTTGTTTAATGTTGTACATTCTTTTGTACCCAATAATAATGCACGTTCGTGGTATGACATAATGTGTAGATCAATGGCTAAAACATGCCATTGATCCTAAACCTATAATAGATGACCAGGATTCATTCTAGAGTTTAGCTTTCAGGTATAAATACCTCACACTTGTATAGTTATGTGGTTAGCTTGTTTGCCCACTTGTTTTGCTTCTATTTTTTTTACTTATGTGTAATAGTAAAGATAATCAAGTGAATACTTTGAAAGAACTTCTTATGTCATTTTATATTCAAAGTATTATCTGTGTTTGTTAGTAACAAGTTAGCTTAGATTCTGCATTTGTTAACTGCATATAAACAGAAAAGTCTTGTTTAGTTCAAACTCGATCCAACAAAAATAATAAACTCACCAACTTTGAAGCTGACACCTTTTAGCATGTTATTAGGTAAAAAAAATAAATTTAAGACATATTGGTTCTATTATAATATGCATTAGTACTTTTCTTTGTACCTTGTTTTCGATTTAGTTTCATTGCACCCTCGTGTTTCCGCATTAGTTGGGCTGTGAAATTTCTGATTAAAACTAGGCTTCAAATGCCTTTAACCAAATAGTTATGCAACCAGGACCTGCAAATTCTCCCTATGAAAATGATAACGTGTCTGCTATGGAACACCAATCGGATCACGAGTCCGTGTCGGATTTAATATACTACAGATGATGCCGAATTTGATCTTTCCTATGACCATAATTAATGGGAAGAGTAGCACGATATAGATTTGAATTGGTAAGTTGATTTATGTTTTAAATAATTATATTTTATTTAAGTGTCAAATGATGTTTTGTTATATACAACTAGGTTTGAAGCTCATGTATTAGTTGGGTAGAAGAAATCAACATATTAAAATCATTACTTTTTATTAATATTTTGTATGTTACATGTTATTAGCCATTAATGAAATAATAATAATAAAAATTTAAGAAAATATAAATAACAAATAATAAATATTAAAAATTATATTTTAAGATAAGATATAATCGAAATGTTATAATTTAGTATGTTTTGATAATTTATTAGAATAAAAAGATTTATATTTTGAATTATTTAGTTTACCTATTTATAATCATTTTTATTTAATAAGAGAGAGAGAGAGAGAGAGAGAGAGAGAGAGAGAGAGAGAGATAGAGGCGGAAAATAAAAGTTTCGACTTCATCAGAAATTATCACGTGTCCAAAAAAATCTCTTCTTATTATATATATATATATACACATATGCATAATAATATTACTGTTAGTATTATTGAACTTTGAATTAAAGCTTTTTTTTAATCTTTGGTCCATAAGAACACCGTTTTTTCGATTCACAAAGAGACGGATGGGAGGCTCATGTGCAGGGGTCTACAACGGAGACACACCTAGTGTGTAGGTTCTAGATTGGACGGGTAGGACGACGAGAGGCCTTGTTGTGGATGGTTTAAGAGCATACACAACCCATTCGTTATCCATATTCCTATAAATTAGCTAAAATAAAAATAATTATCCCTTATATTTATATCTAATTTGTTAAAAATCTACATCCTATTTATCATTCTTATCTTTATATTCTTTTATTATTATTTCTTATTTTTCTTTCATCTACAAATTTAACTATCAACTATTATGTTTTTTTATCATTTACTTCTAAAATAGAGTTTTAAATTTTTATAAAAGTTTGACTATCTAATTTATGGGTCATTTTGAATAAAATGTTTTTAGATCAAAACAGGTTCATGGTTAAAGCTAGACCAGTAAATAATTGCATTTCAAACAATAATTAAATCATTCTAAGAGAAGAACAATTTTTTCAAGTTGACTATAACTACTCAAAAATTAAAACTTTACATTTATCCTTATCATCATTTAAAAAAATTGCCAAAAACAAATTATATGATAAAATGTTGATGCTTAAATAAGACACATGTGTGCTTTGACAAAAGTTGAACCACTTTTTGCTGTCATTTCTGATAACTTACCAACTTATATAAGTTGGTAAAAAGTCTATACTTTTGTCAACTGTAGATTATGGTTTTAGAGTCTGTAACTTTTTACTTTGTACTTTTATCCTTTTGTGTAATAGATAAGGATGTGAGCTATGGCATGTCATAGTCACTAGTCAAAAGGCAATCTGCCTTTTGACTTTACATTGATCCTGTTGTCTAGATTAGTGTTCCAGCTGACCTTCAAAGTATGGTCGGCTGTAGGATGTAGTATAAAGTATCTCAGGTACTAATCCTTAGGAAAAAAAAACTTTGTAATATTTTGTAAAACACTTGAGAGTAATATACAACATCTTTGAAAACCAATTACTTGTGTTCTTATTATGTTCTTTACTTGTGTTCATTGTTTCGTTTAGCTGGTTCCCTATTTGATATGTTAAGTGTTCTAAATCTCTCCAACCTTGTGAAACTATTACATTGACCCCCTTCACTGGTCCTACAATTGGTATCAGAGCTTTTTAGGCTCTTGATTGTAAGATCTCACCATCTTTAATCTCTTTAGTTTCATAAAACACTTACCAACTCAAATGACAGCTCTTACTAAGGCTGACATGGAAACCAGTACCATAACAAAATCTCCATTGATCACTCCTGATGACTTTGATACTTGGTGACAACTTATGGAAGGGTTCATCAAGTCTTAAGACACCAGGATGTGGAGATCTTTTGTCAAAGGACCTCACATCCCAAGCACCTCTTCAGCCAATATTGGAGGTGGGATGATTCCAAAGGAAGTGGCGGACTATTTTGAGGAAGATTGGAAGAAGATTGACATAGATCAGAAGGCCATGATCGCTCTCCAAACTGCTCTTTCTAACTCTATATACAGAGGCTTCAAGAAGTGCAAAACTGTTAAGCAGCTCTAGGATGCACTGAAGCTCATGTATGAGGGGTCTAATGAAGCTAAAAAAACAAGAAGGACCTCATGAAGAAGAAGTTTGAGAACTTCACTTATAAATCAGGTGAAACTATGACTTAACAATACTTTAGGTATGTTAAGAGTGTAGACACTCTTATGGATGTTGGAGTTAAGCTTGAGAATAGGGACATTATGAGGAAGTTCATGTTCTCTCTTCCCAAACAATGGACTCACTACGGTATGGACATTAAGAGAACTGAAAACCTCCCCACCCTTACTCTCACAGAGCTGTATGGTATCCTTAGTGGCTACTAGATGGAGATGAATATACAAAATCCATCAAGCAGCTCTTCCAGCAATCAATAGAGTTCAGCCCTTCATGTGGTTGAAAGGGATAGCGGGGAACCACAACATCATCTTATAAACTCATAAAAGGACCCTTTCATCACCTTTCCTGAGACACCAAGGGAGAGCTACATCCAAAGAAGCCCATTTCAAGAGACAAGCTCTGCTCAAGCCTTTGTGTCTGCTGATGAAAGTTGTGATAACTTTCTCTTCACTCTTGAAGACTTGGATTGTATCCATCCAGATGACCTAGAGTACATGGAGATAGTCCAGTAGATGGCTCTTCTCAGTCATAGAGCCAAGAAGTTCTACAAGAGAACAAGAAGGAAGTTCCGAAGCAATGTGGCCAGTGGAAAGTTTGGCTTGGATAAAAGCAAGGTGATGTGTTACAACTGTAACCAAATGGGACACTTTGCTAGGGAGTGCAAGGCACTAAGGACAAATAGTGGCCAAACATAATCCAGACCAAACTACACTGTTGCAGCTCCTAGATCTGAGAAGCCAAGCCAACCAAAACAACAAGCTGCTATTGCTTTTGAAGAGGGAGGCTTTGACTGGAGCTTTCAGGTGGAAGATGTCTCTCTAAACCAAGCACTGATGGTTGATCATGAAGAAGATAAGGTATTGGGACATCTCTGTACCCCTGAATGCATTGCTAAAGTTAACATGTATAGGTCCACACACTTTACTATCTGTAAGATCCCAATTTGTGAAACTAGTCAAGATGAGCTACCCCTCATAGACATTATCCAAGAAGAGGATGAAGATAGAGTGGAGATAGTGAAGGATGAATGTCTAGTGAGTAAGGAGGATCATCCTAAGAATGGTCACTATGCTCCTGGAGAGAAGAAAGAACCAAGGATGACTAAGTCAGCTAGGAAGAACTTGATCAGGGCAGCCAAAAGAAAATAAAAGAAAGCCCAAGAGATCAAGGCCACTTTCAATTCCAAGCAAAAACAAGTCTTTAGTTCTGCTGGGTTTGAAGTGGTGAAGACTAAGGACTCAACCATGGACTCTAGTACTAGGAGTCCTGGTTCATGTCCAAATCATTCTGGTCAAGAGAAGAAGGTTGATCAAATATGCACCACTACTGCACAGCCTGAACCATCCGGTTCCAAGAACAAGCCTCACCCTAAGAAGCCTGCTGTATCATCTATGAAGATGAAGAAGGAAGTGGAAAGAGATCAAGCTCAGCCTTCTACTCAGAAAAAGACTCTCAGAAGTATGCCAGTTGAATGCATTATATGTGGTGGTACCTCTCATTTTGCTAAGGATTGTATTTACAATCCCAAGAGTACCATCCATATGACCAAGAAGAAAACTTCTAAAAAAAAATAAGAAGATAGTTTCAGAAGGAAAATCTCTTCCTTTCAGAAGCTCCAAAGTGAAGAAGAAGATAGGTTGAAAATTACCTTAGGAAGAAATTTTGGTCTCGAAAGAAAGGAATGCTTCTGAAGTATTGAATTCTGCTGTAGTGGATGCAAAAGCTTCTGAAGGTCTAGTCTCCAAAACTTACGAAGTCATCAAAACTTCCAAAGTCTTGAAGGTCAAGTCTAATCTTCCAAAGATGGTATGAAAGATGAAGGAAGGCCATGTGACTAAAAGTTCTTCATCAACAACAACAAATAATCCTCAAAGTCTGCATATAGGATCAATAACTATTGAACTATCTTCAATTCACTTTGATGAGCCCAAGACCAACAAGGATTGGGTTTCCAAATGTAACTAACCATATCTTTCTATGCAGGAACAACTAAGGACCAAGGGAAATGTATGGATTATTAATAGTGGTTGTTCTAGGCTCATGACAGGCAATGACTCTTTGCTTCAGAACTTTGAGAAAATTGATAGAGGGTTAGTTGCTTTTAGAGGAGAATCAGGTGGTTACATTACTGGAAGGGGCAGAGTCGCAAATGGTAAGCTCAGCATTGAGAAGGTAAACTATGTTACGAAGCTTGGGTACAATCTCTTGAGTGTATCCTAAGTTTGTGACTAGAGACATAACATGCTCTTCACTGAGCATGAGTGTATTGTTCTCAAGCCCGGGGTGATCATTCCTCAAGAGCATATCCTGCTTAGAGGCCCCAGGAAAGGAAACATGTACAAGATGGATTTACAGGAAACCTCCCCATCTGGAGAAGTTTCTTGCTTTCTGTCTAAAGCCAATAGTAATGAGTCTTTCCTTTGTCATAAAAGAATGTGCCATGTAAACTTTACGAACATGAATAAACTATTTAAGAATGATTTGGTAACTGAAATGCCAAAAAAAGAGTTTACAACTGAAAGGAAAGCAACACAAAATGTCTCATAAGCCAAAGTAAAAGAACTCTATCACTACTCCCCTACACTTGTTACATATGGATCTCTTTGGCCCCACCAGCGTAATGAGTTTAGGAAGAACTTCATATCGCCCAGTGATCACAAATGACTTCCCAAGATATTCTTGGGTCTTCTTTCTTAGAACTAATGATGAGACTCCTAAAATCTTGGAAAGCTTCATTCTGAAAATTATGAATCAACGTGATCACAAGGTCAAAATCATAAGATGTGATCAAGGAACTGAATTCAAGAACCAAATCCTTGATACATTTTGTGATGAAAAAGGTATTACAGTACAATACTCATAAGACTCCTCAGCAAAATGGTGTTGCTGAGAGGAGAAACAAGGCACTTACTGAAGCTGCAAGAACCATGTTATCTGACTCTAAACTTCCTATCACCTTCTGGGCAGAGGTAGCCAACACTACCTGCTATGTGCAGAATAGAGTTTTAGTAGTCAAGACTCATGGTAAGACTCCTTATAAATTATGGCACAAAAGGAGACATTTCATTGGTTTTCTCTGATCATTTGGATGTCCTTGCACCATCTTGAATACCAAGGATCAGATAGCCAAATTTATTAAGAAATCAGATGATAGACATTTTATTGGATACTCTTCCCAAGCTAAGGCTTATAGAGTATACAATCACAGAACTAGAGTAGTTGAGCAGTCGAACAATGTGACCTTCAATGAGCACACACCCAGTGTGAAAGGTTCTGGTCCTAATTGACTGTTTGATCTTGATCTAGTTACCAACTATTTTAACAAATCCTGTGAAGATGTTTTAGGATTTATAGGTAGCTTATCAACAGGAGATTCTTATCCAAGATTTGAGCTGAGAAGACCAAGTGATCAAACTACTTCATCTCCAGTGGTAACTAGCCCTTCAATTGGAAATCCTGTCATCACAACCATGATAAACTCTTCAGCTGATACATCTGAAGTGCCTATAAATTCCAGTATAGAGGCACAGAACTCAAATAAAGGAATTTTCAATGTAATAGGAGATGGAGGAGGTGATAGTGATTAAGAATTTCATGATGCTGATAACCACTTAATAGAAGACGACAAAAATGTTTGTCTTCGCTCTTGTTTCTTGTCCCAGATTGAGCCTAAGAAGATTGATGAGGCTCTGAAGGATGGAAGTTGGGCTGAAGCAATGCATGAGGAGCTGCTTCAATTCAAAATACAAAAGGTTTGGAACCTATGTCTTCTTCCTCAAGGGAAGACTACTATAGGTACCAAGTAGGTATTCAGGAATAAGAAAGATGATAGAGGACTTGTCATAAATAACAAGGCAAGACTAGTTGTTCAAGGGTACACACAAAAAGAAGGGATTGACTACACAAATATTTTTGCTCCTGGAGCAAGACTTGAAGTTGTTTGAATATTCCTTGCTTTTGCTACATCCAAGGATTTTAAGGTCTACCAACTTGATGTCAAGTGTGCCTTCTTATATAGGATGATTGATGAGGAAGTGTATGTCAATCAACCACCTAGCTATGTAGATCCTGATCATCCTGATTATGTTTGCAAGCTTGATAAAGCTCTTTATGGGTTGCATTAGGCTCCAAGGAAGTGGTATGAGACAAGTCATGGATACAAAAGGAGTACTATTGATGGAACACTCTTCATTAAAGGAATAGGAAATGACTTGATGCTGGTTCAAGTTTATGTAGATGACATCATTTTTGGGTCATCTAATCCGAAGCTCTGCAAATAATAGATTTGAAATGAGTGTCATGAGGGAACTCAATTTTTTTCTAGGAATTCTGTTGGGTCTAAAAAGGATAGTCTATATTATCAACACATTCAAAGTCAACAAAAGTCAACATTAACAGTCAAAGTCAACGCAACAGTCAAGACGACGCGTTCGGGACGAAGATTAGTAGTGAGACGTTGAAGATACAAAGAACACGGGTCTTAGAGTTAATAGATATGTTTTGTTGTCAACAAAATATATATTTAATCATGTTTTAGTCTTTTTTATGCTTTATTTGTAAATTTCTAGTTAAGTATAAGTCTAGGGGGCTAAATGTCATTAAGTCTAATTGTCATTAGACTATAAATAGCTAGAGTCATTAGAGTGTTGTTAAGCTTGTATGAGCTAGATTTGAGGGTTTCCATGTAAACAATATCTCATGCAAATCAATATGTATCAAATGGGGGTTTTTCATTAATGTTCTTGAGTGTTCATCCAAGTTCTTCATATTTTATCATTTTGATCCAAATCTTCATTGCAATTTGATGATTCAAGTGCTCTTGGGACTAACAAATTGGTATAAGAGCAAACTTGAATCAATTTCTATTGCTGGTTTGAAGATTTTGTTACTGATTTTGAAGTATTTTAGAGAGAGAAAATAAGGTCTTAGAGAGAGAAACTAGATCTGAGTTTTGTGTTCATCAATCTTACTGATTTTGATCAGATCTACATCATTTCAGAGCAGAATTTCAACATTTGATATCATTTTTATATCTACAAATCAATTTCTACAAGAAATTGAAAAGAAATTTGAAGTTTAAAGGTGTTTCTCTCACACACACACTGTGTGTGTTCTTGGCAGCCTTTGAAGAACCTTCAAATCTTCATCCGGTGAATTTGCTCCATATTTGGGTGATTTCGGTATCTTTTGAATGAAAGTTCTCGGTTCCCGGCTAACATAATGGTTTTCCAGCGAACTTGCGTTTTCCGACGAAGTTTCCAGCGAATTTATTGGTACTCCGGCTAACTTCCCAGCGAATTTGCATTTTCCGGCGAAGTTTCCAGCGAATCTATCTTTATACCCAGCGAAACTAAGTTTTTATGCATACACCTTCACCCAAGTACGTAACATTATCATCCGATCATATCTAATCCCCAATTCATAATCGAACATCCAAACCCTAGATTCATCATCTTCTTTGATCCCCTTCTGCACTTCACCATCTCCTGCCCTGCAATCACCTAAGCGAACCTATAATTCACCCATCACAACCACCTACACAAAACCCTTTCCCTGCTACCATCGAGAGAACCACTACCACCCACAGCCACCACCACCCGCAGTCACTCACCTATCCAAACCCTGGCACAGCTACCATCAACACCTGTTGTTAACACCTCCATAAACTACCATCACAACCAACTGGACCTGGACCGTCACTATCACCACCATGTGTGGTTGTTGAGACCCCAAGGATGAACACCACCATCGTCATCACTGCGGCCCTACACCACCATCAGCCACCAACACACAACTACCATCTCCATTTCTAACCACCGCTGCCTTGACTTCAACAGAACCACCACCGTAGCGACCACAACCAACAACCATCAACCATCTACCACCACCACCAACCCTCCACCTTCACCCGACATCCTCATCCACCACATCAACTTCTGTCAAAATCGAACCAAAACAAAGAAGAAATGTAGAAGAAGAGCATAGCTGAGGGGCGCCCAGAAGAGAGATACCTGAGAGTGGAGTGAGATCCGACCCGAATCTGGGATTTAGGTTTCTTGGAATACTAAACAAAACTAGTTAATCAAAGGTAGAGGCATTTGTATTGTGTGCAGGAGTCCTCGTGTTCGTGTTTGAGAGATTAGTTAAGAGAGAGAGGAGTTTGGTGAGATCGTGAGAGCTAAAGGAGAGGTGTGAGTGTTTTAGGGCTTGAGAATTGGGGGAAATTAGATGATTGTTTCTTAAAGGCCATTTCAAAAAAAAAAAAAAAAAAAACAGACCTGGCAGCTTGACCCCAGTTGCTTAGAAACCATTTAGTTGACATTAAAAGTATTTTTCCTGGGGGAGAATTAATCAACAATTTTTTGGGAAAAATAGTTTTTGGGTAATAAAGTGAATTTAATATTTTAAATGAAAATGTTGTTTTCTGACGATCTCGAATCCGAAAATGCCACAATGGCATAAAGTCGGTTTGATTCTTTTGCAGCTATGAAAGATGAAAAGATATCTAATTTGGTTGATCGATTTGTAATGGTGGCAAGCAACCTTAAGAAGTATGATGACCAGTTGGGAAACCATGAACAAGTCATAAAACTTTTGGACTCTCTTCCTCCACAGTGAAGTCCACAAGTTAGATTGTTAAAGCAGGAAAGAAATTTTGCTGACTACAAACTCATGGATGTTATCAACAAGCTAAAGTCATTTGATTTGGATATGAAAAGAAGAGAGTACAATCAATCCATGTATGTTGGTGGATCTTCAAGTACTAAGATCAAAGAAATAGAAGAAGAAGTCAACCATGCATTGATGGTTGAGGTGGTGAACAGTGATGAGGATTCTGTTGAGAATTTTGATCCATTCAAAGAATTCAGGTGTGAAACTCAAGGTGAAAGTGTTTGTGATATTGGTGCTTGTGCAAGCTAGTGTAAAGTTCAGATGCAACAGGATAGTGAAACAGATGAAGTGAAGCTGGAGGTTTAGGATAAAGGAAAGCAAGAGGAAGGTGAAGCTGGGGAAGATATGAAGAGAGCTGTTGAGGAGGAAGAGTACAAAAAGAACACTCCAGTCTGTCAATGTGAAAAAGCCCTAGCTACTGAAAAAGTAGTTATGGGACTTCCTTATGAGGTTGTTCAAGACATGTGTTCTCCTCCCTGCAAAATTCGTTTATTTGGAGTTTATAAAGCTAACAGGTTATTACTGGAAAATGAAAAAGACTTAAATCGAATAAACAAAGAACTTAAAGTCAATGAGTCCAAATATTTTATCAAACTAAGAGAGGCTCTAAAAGAAAATGATCTTTTAAAAAGAAATCTTTTAGAAAAGAATGTCGAGATTAATGTTTTGAGCGAATGAGTCACCTTAGTAGAATTTGAGACTAACAAGCTTAAAACTAAACTTGACAATTGGACAATATCCGGGATGAAACAGGAAGAACTATTCTGTAAGCAAAGGGGAGCAAGAATCAAAACGGGTGTAGGATGTGGTGAAACTTCATATGTTGATCCTCCTCCTAGCACTTATTGTTACTCTCCTATGCTTCAACCTCATCCATCTAATGATTTAATTGAAGTTGCAGATACTAACAGTTTACATGCAGGTTTAAGCAGCGTTAATCACAAAGAGGTTCGAGATGAATATGATTTTCCTGTAGGTTTGGGACTTATCAAGCAAGGATCTAATATGCAAAATGACAATCCCACCTCTGATTCTTCAAAAATAGTATCAGTTGTTTCACGTAACTTCTTTAATAAATTTAAAACATGTAACATCCCTTCTTTTGTTCATGTCAGGTTTGTCAAAGAAGGAACAACTATGGAATCATCAGGCAATCAGAACACAACAAGTGGTATCAATCAAGATCCGTTGGAAGCAGACTTGTGTATATAAGACTAGACAAGCTCAGTTGATGAATCAAAAATCATTAAGTCACCTGAAGTTGTCCAGTCTCAAATGCTTTCAAAACTTGAATCAATACCTATATGGATCTCATCTCCAACTGCTAAACAAATCAGCAGTTCCTCCAAAACTCAGCAGAAGCACACACCATCTTCATCTGCTACCCATCAATCTCGTCACAAATCTGCCTCCAAGTCTGCCAAGTGACCAGTCATACAAAAGGGTTCTGAGAAGAAGGTTCAGATCTCATCTCTTGGAACATCACACATCAAATCATAGCTCAGTTCAAAATCCACATCGACAAAGCCTCAAAAAGTTCAATCTTCTGATATTCGAAAGAAGGAGCTTCAAGGTTGTCAAAAAGCTGCAATAACCTCAAAACAGGCTCCACCCTCACCTACTTTCCACGGGACTACAAAGAACCAAAAGCCTTTCACATGATTCAAAGATGAAAAATACCAACGTCTAAAAATTAAAATCTCTTCCTTCGGGTCTTAAACAGAAAATGATATCCAAATTTAATTCATTCAAATAAAAAATAATTGAACAGAAATAAGTTTGGAAAGTAAAACAAAAGGTTAAAGAGATAAATGATTTTTCAAAAGAGTGTGTGCTTAAGCAGGTTATTTACACTGATGAAAAAGGAACTCCCAGGACCTCGATGGCCTAAGTCCCCCTCTCTAACTAATCTGTTAATGAGTGTAGAAACAGTTCAGGAGGACTGTTAGTAATCCGGTTTACCGACAGAGAATGTTCCTGTAAGGGCCCGTTCCTGGGAACCCCATAGTTGGTCAATCACAACCTCATTTATATCAAAACATATTAAGATTTATTAAGTAAATAAAACCTTGCAGCGGAATAATTCATCAAAAAGCATTTCATGCTTTAATAAATACATTTGCCAAGTAATACATCGTTGTTTAAAAGATTACAAAATATCACTTAGTTGTATTACAAAACAACATCATTATCGTGCATGAAATGGATGCCAGTCTTTGCCGCCAAGTAGCTTCACCCCCTGTGCCATCCTCAGCAATAACATTACCTACCAACTGAAAATGCATAAAAAGTCAACGTTGCTAAGTGAGTTCTAGTTTTAAATAATAAAATACTTTACTTTTAGTAAAAACCTTTCCTTTACTTTTGTTCGTGATCACACAAAATACGTACATCTTGATAATATCATTATTATCTTTTATCGTCGTTCATAATCGTTCATTCGCACTTTTTCATTATCTTTCACTTCTATCTAGATCCTGTCATAAGCTATGCCCCATTATTAGGCACGAAGCCACCTCAGTCTTGGGGTTAAGTGACAAGGATCCCGTTTCGCACGTATGGATCAGTCACTAAGACTGACCCCCTGTGTGTACCCTCATGGGTTAGCCAAGATCGCACGCTACATCGCACATAGTTGAGCTAACAACTCTTCAATGAGTTGTGAACCTCTTTAAATTTGCTTGCAAGACTTTCATTCATTCGTTATGTTTCACTTTGTTAACGTTGTCTTCCTCTTTCATTATATAATACTTTACATTCATAAGCATAACAAGCCATGTAAAGTCACATCATACATAACATGGGACAACATCATCAAATAATGCATACATATAAACAAGCATAAGCCACCATAAAACATCATTTCTTAGCACTTAAATTCTACTTCCCCAAATCTCAGAAAATTCCAAGTCCTTATGGAAATGTTGATGAGCAAACCAATGCGGATGAATAGACAAATGCGGATGAACAAAAGAAATGATGATGAACAAATGCGGATGTTCATACTCAGAAATATTCTAAGTGTCAAGAAATGTGTATGAACCAAATGCGGATGTTCATACTCAGAAATATTCTAAGTGTTAGGAAATGCGCATGAACCAAATGCGAATGACTGAAACACATGCGCCTAAACACCGTAGCAAATGCGCATGAATAAAAGAAATGTGCATGATCACTGTAGCAAATGCGCATGAACAAAACACTAATGCAAATATTCAAATCTAAATACGAATGAACTAAACCAACCTGCAGTTGCAACTTATGCTATATTCAGTTCCAAATCCTCATTCTTATATATTCATAGCCCAAATCTAGCATGCTAAACACTTAGAACAAGCATATAATCACAGAACTTGGTCAAACATTCAAAAACACACACCCACACACACAACAGGTGCAAAAACACACATCAGATCATGCTGTCAGTCGTAAAACAGTAGGTACTATGCATTTTAGCCCCAAACAAGTTTAAAAACAAGTAAAACCGGGGATCTAGAACTCACCTACAACAGGCTTCGAGTAAAACTCCTCCAAACTCGAGAGCACTTGGAGTTCAAACACCTAAACACACCAAAATCACACAACCGAACACAGAGGAACACATAAGACTCGGTCCAAAAGCTAAAAAATCCAGCTGAAACCGAACAAAACACACAAAAGATTACCTTCAAGCCGATCTTCTTCTTCTTCTCTCTAAAAACCGATGCAAAACTATGTTCTTCTTCTTTTGCAGCCGAAGCAGTTGGTGGAGCAGGGTAGTGGGCGGCCATGCCCACCTTTTAAACATAATAACAATAAAGTTTGCCTCTTACACAACTTAACCCCTAAACTTGGGTTATTTCACCTTTCTTTCTTTATACTTCTCTTTTCTTTTCTTTTTTTTTTTTGTAAATTTCGGGTGTTACAAGTCCACCCCCTTTATATAGGTTTTGTCCTCAAAACCTGTCACTCCTCGAACAGTTGTGGATAATGCTGTCTCATCTCTTCCTCTGTCTCCCACGTAGACTCGGATCCCTTCTTGTGCCTCCACTGTACTCGCACTAGTGGAACCACTTTATTCGTAGCCTCTTCTCTTTTCTGTCAATGATGGCCACCGGTTGCTCCACATAATTGAGCCATTCATCTACCTCAATATCCTTTAGTGGCATAATCATGTCCTCTTCGGCTAAGCACTTTCTCAGATGAGATAAATGGAATGTCGGATGAATCCCACTTAACTCATCGGGTAGCTCCAACATATAGGCCACCTCTCCTACTCGAGCAATGATTCGGAAAGGTCCTATATACGTCGGGCTCAGCTTACCCCACTTTCTGAACCGAATGATCCCCTTCCAAGGTGAAACCTTTAGCATAACTTTATCACTCACCTTGAATTCAATCGGTCTACGCCTCTTATAGGCATACGACTTCTGTCTATCTTTTGCCGCCTTCATAAAGGCCTTGATCTTTTCTAACTTTTCAGTCATAGCCTTGATCACCTCAATGCTCCCCAACTCCTTCTGCCGGATGTCTCCTCAACATACAGGCATCCTATACTTCCTACCATATAGCATCTCATATGGTGGCATACCAATGCTGGCATGATAGCTGTTGTTGTATGAGAATCCGTAACGGTAAGTGTTCGTCCTAACTTCCTCCAAAATCAATGACACATCCTCAGAGCATATCCTCAAGCGTCTGTATGGTTCTCTCTGATTAACCATCTGTCTGAGGATGATAAGCTGTATTGATATGTAGTCTCGTACCCATCGCATCATGAAATCTCTTCCAAAACTTAGATGTAAACCGAGTGTCACGGTTAGACACTATAGACACTGGTACACCATGACGAGTCACAATCTCTTAGATGAACAGGTCAGCAACTGACGGGTGGTCCAGAGGACAACCCTTAATGGTGTTAAAAAACAAGTTTATCCCTCATTTGATCATGTAATTGTCTTGAATTAGATGACTACAGTTGCTCATATTTCAGGTGTGTTTGGAGCTTAAAATGTGGAGAAAACGCTGCTTCGGATAGAAGGGAGTAGAACAGGTCACACGAGGATGGAAAGAAGGAAAAAAGGAGAGAAGTCAGGGGTCCACCGTAAATTACGGTGGCTACCTTAATTTACGGTAGCCCCTGAAAACCCCAGAATTCCACCGTAAGACAGTCTCTTCCCAGCGTAGCACTTTGAAGTCTACCGTAATTTACGGTAGGTACCGTAAATTACGGTAGAGCCAGCAAGGAAAAGCCTAACTGCTCAATTAAAACCGTTTTCATGTGTCTTTTCATGTATTTCATCATTGGAGACGTTTCTCTGCAGTTGGTGGGCGATTTTTGGCTGTGGATAGTGATTGGGAACATTTTAAAAACAATTCGGTTTGTACTTTGATGCTTATGAACATTTATTTTGTTGGTATGATGATTCACCAAGCCATGTCCGGCTAAACTTTCGGTGATCATCTTAGGTGAAGGTTTCTATTATGACTCTTGTGTGTTTTCCTTTATTTCTAGAATGATAACCTTGGTGTGTTTGCTATGCTTATCATGGTGTATGAATGTTTGTTTGTAGGTTGTTAATTTATGTTTCAATTCTAGTCTAAATCGTACGTTCTTGGTGTCGTTGACAATCGAGATATCACGGGAAGGGCTAGGGTTGGATGTTGATTAATTGATCATCGGGAAACAACCTAGCGTTAATATAATCTGAGTACTTTGTTCCCTTTTATCATAACAAATGTTTATGTATGAGTTATGTCTATGAAACTCTTTCTAATTGGAATTATGCACAATTGTTACAGGAAACCGGAACCTAAGATGGTCATTCTCTCATAATTTGATTAACAATCCAATTTTGCTTTGCAATTAGTACATGAATTAGTTCTTAAAACCAAAACAATCAACTCTTGAATTTTAATTTCTGCATGTTAGATTAATTGTAGTTAATTCAAAAGGCTATAGAATCAACACATTTTCCACAAACTCCCTGTGTTCGATACCCACTTACCACTATTGTATTAAATTTGAGTGAGACTTCGACATCACGTCACCAACCTCTCAGAGGAATACGTCTCGCGGATCGGGTAGAAAGTGAGCACTCTTCGTCAAACGGTCAACTATAACCCATATAGCATCATACCCCCTTGCCGTACATGGTAACTTCATAATGAAGTCCATGGTAATGTGCTCCCATTTCCACTCGGGTATAACCAAAGGTTGGATCTTCCCGTATGGCTTCTGATGCTCCGCCTTTACTTGCAAGCAAGTAAGGCACTTGCTCACATACTCTGCTACATCACGCTTCATACCCGGCCACTAGTAATCTTTCTTCATATCATGATACATCTTCGTAGCACCGGGATGAATGGAGTATCAAGTCTTATGAGCATCATCCATGATTCGCCCCCCCATAGGTCTCCATAACGAGGGATCCACATCCGCCCGAAACGGGTGCTAACTCCGAGAGTGTTCTCACCCAACTCCGAGACTAGACCTTTCATTCTTTCAGAGTTGATTTAGTATTCCTCCAGCACCTCATCTTGAAATTCCTTGACCTGTGCCATCACATTGGAGGTCATCACCAACTGGTAAGCTTTCACCCGGATTGGCTCAGGTCTCTCTTTTTGGCTAAGGCCATCTGCCACTACGTTGGCTTTGCCCGGATGTTAGTGGATCTCACAATCATAATCCTTGATCAACTCTAACCACCTCCTTTGCCTCATATTGAGGTCCTTCTGCTCAAAGAAGTATTTCAAGCTCTTATGGTCAGTGAAGATAGCGCACTTCGTCCCGTACAAGTACTGACTCCAAATCTTCAATGCAATGACCATGGTCGCTAGCTCCAATTCATGAGTAGGGTAATTAGCCTTATGGATTTTCAACTGTCGGGACGCATAGGCTATAACCCTTCCCCGTTGCATCAGCACGCAACCCAATCTTGAATAAGAAGCATCTGAATAGACTACCAAGTCTTCATTCCCTTCAGGTAACGTCAAGACAAGAGCTTGAGTCAATCTTGTCTTTAACTCCTTAAATGCATTCTCCTATTCCAGACCCCATACAAACTTCACCTCCTTGCGGGTCAGCTTGGTCAATGGTGAGGCTATCTTAGAAAAGTCTTGAATGAATCTCCTGTAATAGCCCGCCAAACCCAAGAAACTAAGGATCTCGGATGGCGTCTTTGGAGTCTTCCATTGCATCACCGCCTCCACCTTAGCCGGGTCTACCATGATTAGTTCTTAAAACCAAAACAATCAACTCTTGAATTTTAATTTCTGCATATTAGATTAATTGTAGTTAATTCACAAGGCTATAGAATCAACACATTTTCCACAAACTCCCTGTGTTCGATACCCACTTACAACTATCTATTTTGTAGTAATTGGATTAAATATGAGTGAGACTTTGACATCACGTCAAAATTTTTGCGCCGTTGCCGGGGAGTACTGCGCAACGTGTGTTAACTTTTGTAGCTTTTGGTTATTATTTTCGGGTTTACGCTGGTTGTGTGTAGTATGCAGGTTTTATAGGTGTATGCATACCAAGAACTCGCATGCATCATCACCATTATTGTTTGATCCAGAAATTGAATGAGCCGCTCGTAGAAACTTAGTCTTACACCGACAAAACAAAATCAGTGGTTCACTAATAGCACCTACATCACCAGTTACACCGATTAATATAATGGATCCACCACCATCAATACCTCCCACTACGGGTCAAACAACACCATCCAAACCTTTACCCAATCCTACATCAACACTTGAGGTTAAACCAACCAATACCCCATTACCTACAAGTACCCAAACCGAACACTCTTTTAGCTTTAACCCTTCAACAACCATTCCACCCTTTTCATATTTCTTCCCAACATCCGGTCAATCATCATCTTCTCAACAAGTACCACCACCACAACCATATCAACCTAACCCATCCACAGTTCATGCTACATCTGCCTTGCAAGGGCAACCGGATGCACAATATCGACAACCTCAAGTTGTGCAAACTTCAGGAGCTGGAGGAGTTAGTTTTGATGATGGTTATGATGACGAATTTGGAGGATATGAGAACGAAGGTTATTTCATAGGGGGCACTAATCAAGGGGATTATACTTATGGTCAAGGACAAGGTATGAAAGGATACGGGAGACTGCAACCACAAGTTGTGCAGCAACCAATCATACCACAAGTAAGACCACAAGGGCCACAATTTCAAGGGCAAGTTCATTAACAACATGGGGGGGGGGGCAATGTTTCAACCACCTCTTCAACAATTTGTGCCTCCAAGACCACAAGTTCAAAGACCAGTGGGGCCCGCGCGTCCAAGAGTTAGGTTGGGCGTGCCACGAAGACACAACCGAGAGGCCGTTAGAGGTATAGAATCACACTTTAGGTCAGTGATCACCAACAATCCATCACCAATAGTCATTCCTCAAAATAACCAAGGAAGGACTTTTGAAGTTAGAACGAACTCTTTACAAAGTCTACCAAAGTATAAGGGTCTAGCAACGGAGGAGCCTTACTTTCATTTGGAAGCATATGATTCAATATGCAATACTATCGGTGGTCAAGGGTTCTCATTGGATGAAGTGAAGTTGGTGCTTTTTCAATTTTCTTTAGAAGAAAGGGCGAAGAAATGGTTCTACACCTTACCATCAGCATCAATTTATACATGGGCAGAAATGCAACAAGTCTTTTTAGAGGAATTCTTTACAGCTCAAAAGACAGATGATGCGAGAAGAAGCTTGAGGAGTTTTCAACAACAACAAGGTGAGATGTTCCATGAAGCATTTGAGTGATTCAATTTAATGATTAAAAATTGTCCGCATCATGGTATTGAACTATGGGAGTTGTTGAACGCGTTTCATGAGGGTTTAAGTTCCGAAGATGCTAGTGATTTAATGTCTATCACGAATGGTACATTCGGTACCAACGATGAGCAAGATGATTGGGCATTCTTGGAACAAATGGTGGTCACATCAAAAAGGAAGGCTCAAGAATATGCAAATGTACAAGCTACAAATCAATTTTATAATGTGTGTGCCATATGTAACGAATTGGGGCATGTTGCTGAAAATTGCAAAGGAGGTGAGGTTCAATATGAAGAGGTAAATGCACTCCAAGGTCAAGGTGGGGGTGGTAGAAATTACAACACGAACTCGAACACATACCACCCCGGATTACGAAACCATCCGAACTTTAGATACGGGAATCCATCAAATCAAGCCAACCCGAACTTTCAAGGAAGTCAAGATAATTTTGCTCCACGCCAACTGGTTAATAACCAAGGTGGATATCGAGGTGGGAACAACCAAGGGTTTCAAAGGCACTACCAAACGGGTCAAGAGCATGGTGGGTCTTCGGGTCAAAGTTCTTCGAGTGGTAGTGAAGTTATGGAGATGTTGAAAGCGATGCAAACGGAAATGCAAAAGAGAAATCACATGGACGATGCTCGTATTCAAAAAGATGAGATCCGGGATAAAGCAATTCAATCTTTGACCACCCAAATGGGTCAACTTGCATCCAAAGTGGAGGACTTGAAAAAAAGGTAAAGGTCAATTGCCAAGCGACACCAAGGTAAACCCGTCTCATAGTTCTTCTCGTAATATTCCTATTAATCATGTGAGTGTTTTGAGAAATGGGAAAGAGTATAAAGCCCATTTTTCACCGGGTTGGTTGATGGGGTGGTTGAGGACATAACGGGTCAAGAGAGTGATGAAGAAAATGCAACACATACAAAGTCTTCTAAAAAACTAAGTTTTGAAAAACCGGTAATAAGTGAAGAAGCAAAAGGTAAAAACGAGGGAGGAGGGCCTAGTCAAGTTCCATTTCCTTCAGCTTTGGTAGATCCGGGTAAAAAGAATTTTATTTCAAAAAAGGGTCCTCGAAAGGAAGATATATGGGAGCTTTTTAAAAAGTAAAGGTTAATATTCCATTGTTGGAGGCAATTAAACAAATCCCATCGTATGCAAAATTTTTAAAAGAATTGTGTACTAAAAAGAGACAACAAAAAAATACTAAAACAGGTCGATTTAACCAAAAGGGTAAGTGCAATTTTAAAAGGGGTCTTGCCACCTAAACTTCAAGATCCGGGAGCACCATTAATAAATATTCAAGTTGGTGACTTTCAAATGTCAAGGGCACTTTTGGATCTTGGGGTCGGGGTGAGTATTCTTCCGGAAAGCTTTATGATCAATACGATTTCGGACCATTGAAACGTGTTGAAACCACGGTTGTCTTAGCCGATCTGTCTCATAAGCTTCCCCGAGGAATTGTGAGGGATGTAATTGTCAAAGTTGAGGAATTTTACTATCCTGTTGACTCTTTGGTATTAGATTATGCATCCGTTAGTGCACCACAACAACCGAGTGTCATATTGGGTTGACCATTTTTGAACACCGCTCATGCTGTTATTGATTGTCGATATGGTACGGTCAACATGACATTCGGTAATAGAAAGATGAGGTTAAATGTTTTTACTAACGTTTCTAATTCCTTTGGTGGTAATGAGTGTTTTATGGCAGATATAATCGATGGATGCAACCCGCATGAATACGAAGAAGATGTGTTGGAACAGTGTGTTTGTGATTGTTCTTTGCAGGTACATCTTTGTGCACTAAGGATGGAAGAGAAAAAGCAAGAGGTATTAGTGGCTAAGGAAGGAAGACCACCATGGACCTACCAAATTGAGAACTTGCCGGTGGAGATTGATTCGGGTACAAAACCTTCATTGGAGTGTCCACCACAAGTGGAGTTGAAGGAGTTGCCAAAGCATTTGAAATATGCATTTTTGGGGGACAATGACACTTTACTGGTGATCATTGCTTCTAATTTGGAGGTGGCTTAAGAAAAAGACTTGTTGCGGGTGTTAAAGGCTTATAAGGTGGCCATTGGATGGACAATTACCGACTTGAAAGGTATTAGTCCATCCATTGTCATGCACAAGATTATTACAAATGAGGATGCGAAGCCAACCCGAGAAACACAAAGGCGCTTGAATACAAATCTGAGAGAGGTAGTAAAAAAGGAGGTAATCAAGTGGTTAGACGCAGGTATTATCTATCAAATTTCGGATAGTGCATGGGTAAGTCCTACCCAAGTGGTGCCTAAAAAGGCTGGCATTCAGGTAATCCGAGATGATAGTGGTGAACAAATCGCCACCCGACCGGTAACCGGGTGGCGTGTTTGTATCGATTACCGAAAATTGAATGCCGCAACATTTAAGGACCATTTTCCACTACCTTTTATTGACCAAATCATTGAAAAATTATAGGTTCAAAAGTACTATTGTTTTCTAGATGGGTATTCAGGGTACAATCAAATCGCAATCCATCCGGATGACCAACACAAAACCACTTTTACTTGCCCATATGGCACTTTTGCCTTTCGGTGAATGCCATTTGGTTTGTGTAATGCCCCGGTGACTTTTCAACGATGTATGATGAGTATTTTCTCGGACATGGTTGGGGAGTCACTTGAGGTGTTGATGGACGATTTTTCCATATTTTGTCCTAATTTTGAGTCTTGTCTCGACGAGTTAGAAAAGGTTTTAAAAAGATGCGTCGAGGCCAATTTAGTGCTAAGTTGGGAAAAAAGTCATTTTATGGTCCAAGAAGGGGTTGTGTTGGGTCATATCATATCGGAACGGGGGATGGAAGTGGATAAATCTAAAATCCGGGTAATATCATCGTTGCCACCACCTAAAAACGTAAAAGGGGTAAGATCATTCTTGGGACATGCGGGATTTTATCGACGATTCATTAAAGGTATTAGTGTTATCACCAAACCTTTATGTAATTTGTTGCTTAAGATGTTCCTTTTGATTTTATTAACGAGTGTTTGCAAGCATTTACTGTTTTGAAGGAACAACTGGTGAAGGCGCCCATTTTGCAACCGCCGGATTGGTCAAAGCGATTTGAAATTATGTGCGATGCTAGTGACACAACTATTGGAGCGGTTTTGGGCCAATGTGTGGATAAAAAACCGGTGGTAATCTATTATGCTAGCAAAACTTTATCCAAGGCGCAACTGAATTACACCACAACTGAAAAGGAGTTGCTTGCGGTGGTGTATGCCTTGGACAAGTTTTGCTCATACATTTGGGGAAGCAAAGTGGTTGTGTATTCGGATCATAGCGCGGTTCGATACTTGATGGAAAAGAAAGACGCGAAGCCCCGATTGATCCGTTGGGTATTATTGCTACAAGAATTTGATCTAGAAATTCAAGACAAGAAGGGTTGTGAAAATGTTGTGGCGGATCACTTGTCCCGGATTCCGTTGGAAGGCATTGACGATCCGAATGAAATTAATGAACGGTTCCCCGATGAGCAACTTTTAGCCGTGTCGACCGCACCGTGGTATGCTCATTATGTCAACTATTTAGCCACGGGTGCAATCCCAAGCCATTGGACCAAGAAAAGAAAGCAACAATTTATGGTCCAAGTCAAACAATACATATGGGATGAACCGGATCTCTTCAAGATTGGGCCAGATCAAGTGATACGAAGATGTGTTCCCGAGTTGGAGGTATTGGAGATTTTGACCCATGCTCACTCATCGGCATGTGGCGGCCATTTTAGTGGCCACAAGACGGGTCATCGAGTTCTTACTTGTGGGTTTTATTGGCCCACAATTTTCAAGGATGCTTGCGAATACGCCCGGAATTGCTTGAATTGCCAAAGAGTGGGAAGCATCTCAAAACGGGATGAATTGCCTCTTCAACCAATTCTAGTGGTTGAAGTATTTGATGTGTGGGGCATAGATTTTATGGGTCCTTTCCCAAATTCAAATGGGTTTTTATATATATTGGTGGCGGTAGATTATGTATCAAAGTGGATCGAAGCCATAGCGACAAGGACTAACGATCATTGGTGGTGTGTAAGTTTGTACAATCGAATATTTTTCTCGCTTTGGGGTCCCGAGGGTTATTATTAGTGATGGTGGGTCGCATTTCAAGAATTTCAATTTCGGTAAACTATTGAAGCGGCATAGCGTGAACCACCGGATTGCTACACCATACCATCCACAAACTAATGGACAAGTAGAAGTGTCCAACCATCAAATTAAAGAGATTCTCATGAAGACAGTTCGAACGGATAGGAAGGATTGGTCTAGGAAACTTGATGATGTTTGTGGGCATACCGGACGGCCTACAAGACTCCAATTGGTACAACACCTTACCGGATGGTGTATGGAAAGGGTTGTCACTTACCAATATAGTTAGCTCATCGGGCACATTGGGCAATCAAGACGGTGAATGTGGATTATGATGAAGCGGGGAAGATGCGGAAGTTGCAACTAAGTGAAATAGAAGAAATTCGAGATGAAGCTTATGAGTGTGCATCGGCTTACAAGGATATACTTAAAAAAGTCCATGATGCAAAGTTGAAAAAGAAGACCTTTGAAGTGGGTCAAAAGGTGTGGTTGTACAACTCGCGATTAAAGATGTTTGCGGGCAAGTTAAAAAGCGAATGGATGGGCCCATATGTCATTCGTGAGTCGGTAGATTTGGTGATGTGGATATTCACGGTGAGCAAACCAACAAGCACAAACAGTGAATGGACATCGGTTAAAGCCATACTTGGAAGGAAATGACATCAATAACTTGGAGCTTGACAAAGCGGGCTACATTTTACGCCGGTAGATGACGAACAACCATGAGAGGCCCAGGTTTAGTAGTGTACATAGTTAGTATTTTAATTTGTTTATTTTGTTTTGATTTTGTTTTACCAATTACCATATCCGCCTGAAACTTGTGTTCGTGACAAGTGTGGGGACGTTCGTATGAATGACCCTAACATAGTGTTGAGGACAACACGGTTTCTCGAGGGGGTGGGGTAATTTTTCCATATACAAATATATATATAAAAAATAAAAAAATAAAATAAAAAATAAAATAAAATAAATATTTTAAAGTTTTAAATAAATATTTACAGTATCCACCGTAACTTACGGTGGCCTTAGGAGATTTCACCTCTTTACGCTACAAATCTACTGCCTTACGGTGGAAATTTTGTGTCAGGTGTTACCGTAACTTACGGTAGCCATTGGCAGGCTAAGCGACGCAGCATGCCACATTTTAAAAAAAAGAAAAAAATAAAAAAATAAAATATGTCATGTGAATTGATTTCTGCCTACCTTCTTCTCCACACAACATTATCCATCACTTTCATCTTCCACACATAATCTCCCAATATCCCCACTTCTCCATAACCTTCAAACCTTCATTGTTTCTTCAATTCTTGGCCAAATCGGGTGAATTTTATGTCTACTTGGCTAAAATTTCACGAGCATTCTGATTTTGGGTAGAGATTTGGAAGAAAACCGCGTTTTCTTGGCCGATTTTGAACCCTAGGTGCTAAAAATTTTGTGGTTTTTAAAACTTTTGTGGTTCTTTGTGTTCTTGTATCTACAACTCAAGAAACATGGGTCAGAAAGGAAAAGAGCATGCCGGATCATCAAGCCAGCCAGCTGAGAGTCAACCAAAGAAGCGGAGGTATCTTGGAAGAGATGATGATAGCGATGAAGAGGAAGAGATAGAATTGGGTCCGGGGGACAAACCAAAGTGGGAAGCGAGTCCATTAGACGACCAACCGATAGAGTGGCAACCAACATTGTTCAATGACCGTATCAATCGTTTGAAAGAAAAAGCGGCTGTGTTTATTTGTGAAAAAGAGGTTAAGGAGGTGGAGTTTGGTCCTTTCAACGTGTTTGCTAGATTTCGTGCTTTGGGATGGGAGGCGACGTTAATTGTTACGATAAGGATAACAAAAACTTGTTCATGAATGAAATTCAAGATGGATGGCTACTTTAAAATGTAACAGGTACAACAAGCCACAACAAATGAAGCTTACTGGCACCGTGAACGGTATTGATGTGGAGATGTCATTTGATACGTTGAGGAAGTTGGCAAAGTATGATAGCTTGCCTGCACGTGATTATATGATTCCAAGTCTCGACGATTTACTTCTCAAGCCGGAAGCTCACCCAAGAAGGAACGACATGTTGGAAGCATTGTTTTCACCGAGCACTTTCCATGGCACGCTTTATAGAAAAAATTTGAAGATTGAGGCGAAGTTATTGCTTATGATTTGCGTTTACAATGTGATCCCGCAGAGAGGGGACAAACAAGAAGTTAGGTTTCCCGAAGTGCCCATTCTCTACTCTTTGCTTAACGGGTCACCCCGTTTTCCTTCCGGTATTTGGTGATGAACAATGTGTGGATATGCCGGAATAAAGTGGGAAGAAATATTATTCCGTATTGTTGGATAATCACGGGTTTGCTTAAAATGTTCAAGGCTATTACACCGGAGGATAAGGGGGGCTATGAAGAGGCATAGGCCATTTGACATTCGAAGAATGGGAATTGGGTGGACGTATGATGAGTTAGAAATATATCACAAGCTTAAGTCGGAAGGTCAGCGATGGCGTGCATTGAAGGTTGATGCGAGAGCTTTATTACCGGGTGAGGAGGATGAGCCTGAAAGTGAGGATGAGCCCAGAGTGGGGATGATGATTATGCTGATGAACCGCATGGGTGCACATGAATGTGGTGGAGGGTTCTTTGATTACACGGAGCACTCTTATGAGCCAAATTGGGCATATCAGGGAACCATGCAGGAGGTTATTGAAAACCAATGTCCACCGGCATCGGTTTTTGACACCTGGTCGGGGTCTGAGCGTACCTTCTTCGATCATCAGACATGGATGGGGGCTAGTATGGAGCGGGCATTGAAGCACAACTTTGACCGACAGGAGTCATGGAACCGCACACATGCCTATTCTTTGAGCATGAGATGAACAATAGGTACAATGATGATCAAGCCCGGTGGATGCATGCGGATTGGCATGCGGGGTGGCTCGTGGTTGTAGATCCACCTTCGGTGGATTATGCGTCTCTACCTCCTTATGATGGTAGTGTTTCGTATCCGACACCGCCGCCCCATCATTCGCAATGGATGGACCCTCGTCAAGACCAACAAAATGGAGCTTCACAACAAGGAGGAAGTGGTAGCGGCACGTTTGCTTTCGAAGAATGGAATGATATGATGTCTTCCATTTTCGGGCCTCCTCAGCCCTGGTACTACTAGTCCAGGTCGTGTTCCTTCCTTTTTGTATATGTTTGTGAATATTTGTTTGTTATGTTTATGGTTGGGTGGATGGGTGGTGTTTAGATGTTTGATGTGTTGGGTTGTGTGAGTTGGTTGTGTTTGTGTTTTTAAAGAAAAGAAAAAATATAAAAAAAAATATAAAATGAAAAGATCAAAAAGAAAGTTGGGGTTTGATATTTTGCGCTTTCGGTTGCTGTGGAATGGTTTAGCCATCAATTCCTCCCAAAACCATACATTGAGGTCAATGTATCCCAAGTGTGGGGATGGAGGGAAAAATTTGAGGTTTTTGAAACTTTTTAAATCAAGCAAAACATTGTGAGAATTTGAACACTTTGGACTAACCCCGAGTGACACACCGGCAACCCTTAATACCCTTTTGTTCTGGTGAGAGTTAAAGCCACACTTGTATATAAAAAATGCTTGTCTTTGATGAGAGTGGCAACGGGTGGGGTGCATTAGAACTTGTGTTTGAGTATGGTTCGAGTCCTTAGTTGAACATGAATGTAGAAAGGATAAGGGCATTTAGGTAGCCTCGTCATAGTGTGTGTGAGTGTGGGATTTGGGGGGTTGGACCTCATAAGTTTATATGTATGAGCTTGGTAGTGAGAGGGGCGGGGGTTGGAAACGTAGTTGCCCATTTTGAGCCTAAAGCCAATCATTAGTTAACCTATACCTAGTTCCCTAAAAATTACCTGATTTGACCCGGTCTTGTAGTGTTAGTAGTTTGTTCTAGTTATGTTTATTTATGTTATGTTTGGTTGATGTAAAAAAAAATGAAAGAAAAGAAAATGAAAAAAAAGTGAAAAAGCAATGAAAAAAAAGAAGAAAAAAAGAGAAAAAAAATGATGATGTATGAGTTAGTGTATATAGTTGCTTATGTTTTGTTTGCTCAGTATAATAAAAAGACCGGTAAAGTCTTTCGCTACTACATATATATTCCATTTCCTACCCGTATGCCTAGCCACATTACGACCTTAAAGCCCCTTTGATTTGCATTCATGTTTGGCACTTGTTAGGAGAAGGACCGATTTAGGTGCAAGCATATAGCTGTGCAATCACCCGTTTGCCTTTTGTGTGTCTAGCTTACATTTGCTAGTGCTTACTTGTTTCCAAGAGAGAGATATAGTGAGGGGTGTGTTGTTTGGGTGTTGAGAAGGGGTTAGTAAAGGATAACATGTTATGCTTGATTTATGTTGATCGCTTATGCATTTTGATAGGATTAGTGATCTAAGTTTGATTAATTAGAGTTGAATCACAGCGGAATTAGAGCAAGAATTAAGCAAATATAGCAAGAACACAATAAATATTCAATGGAACAGTACACGGTTATATAGATATAGGGTTTTCTGCAAAGGGATATAACATTCATGCACACATGCTTCAGTATGGCGGCTGCTAGGTTTCCTAAGCTGCGCGATTACAATTAGGTCAGCATTCCTTATATAAAGGAATGTGACGTCTGCTGATGTCACTTGATAGTGACGTCTAACAGAATTATTACAAACTACTGAACGTAAGCAAACTACTGAGAATGTTCACAACTGAGAACATCTCAGAGTATTCTAAGTACACGAAGAAACATAAAACTACTAAAACTACAAGTACAGAAAAGAAAATACAACTACTGAAAGGAAACCATCACAACTACTAAGAGGTCTTCTTCAGCTGTTGTGACAATCATCTGAAACTCGGTCTTCAGTCTTTGTCTTCAGCTCTTTCACTTCAGACTTTGTCTTCAGCTCTTTAGCTTCAGACTTTGTCTTCAGCTCTTGTCTTCAGACTTTGTCTTCAGCTCTTTCACTTCAGACTTTGTCTTCAGCTCTTTCACTTCAGACTTTGTCTTCAGACCTTGTTATCAGCTGATGTCTTCAGCTGTTGCAGACTACTTCAGTTGTTGTAATGTCCGTGGGACTTAAAGGTTTTTCTGATCGTCTCATTGGTTCTTTTGGTCCAACAAACTCCCCCTGAACCAATGCAGCCAAAACCTTTAAGCTTATTGAGGTCCCACTTATTCTTGGCAGACACTCTCTTGATCAGCTTTAGAGATATCAGATAAGCACAGGCCAGGGAACAGGTTCAGTAGATGTGAATGTCAAAGGATGGAAGGGAACTCTGTCTTGGGGAACTGGACACAGAGCCGTTATCCCAACCATGAAGCCTACTTCCCATGATGAGTCTATAAGACTCTCTGACGTAGGCCTCAAGGAGAACAACTTGTTCCTCCTTAGTGAGTTCTTCTGCTTCTCCTTCGAAGAAGAACTCTGGGCCATAGTACTCTGATAAGTACTTTATCGTCTTTCCATTTTTCAACTCAACAGTTGTTATCTCTCTGTAAGCAAATTCATCTGGGTGAGTCCCTTCTAATAACAAACTGGAGTTCATTTTCTTGATCTCTTCAAGCCTCTTGTATAACAACCCCTTCTTGACCATTTGTTCTCCATTAGAGTTTGAGGGGTCATCTTTGACTTGTAGGCTCTCTTGAAGTCTTCAAGTATTTCCCAGGGTGAGACTACAATGGCCAACATAATAGCAGCATCTATGGTCTTTCTCACTTAGGCCATTGTATCTACTTGGTATGGATTTCTTATGAATTCTAGAACTAACCCTGGGGTCTGGCCAAATCCTTACTCTCTCCTTTTGATATTGAAAGGTATACCTGAGAGCATACAGCCTTTGAGCATGTTTCTTCATGGCTTGTATAGATGATGACTGAGGAAACTCTTTGTCAATCATCTTCAAAAGTTGCTCATCGTGCTGTTTCTGCTGTTCTTCTTCTTCAATCTTAACTTTCACCATTTGCCTCTGAAAGTCTGGTGTGATCATTTGTTGACTTCTGGGCTCAGGTAATTCAGAACAGCAGAGATTGGCAGACTATCTTCTTCATCTTCTACCATCCTCAACACCCTTCTCCTCCTTCTGGGTGCATCACTGGATGTGGTTTGAGGTGGTTTTTGGGGTAAGGGAGTTGGTTTTGAGGGTTGAGTTGATTTGGAGAGTTGTGGGGTTGGTTGTTTTTGAGAGGGAGTTTGGGAAGGCTGATCTAGCATTTTATGGTGAGTTTGGCTTTGGAAAGCTTGGCCATATCAGTTCTCTTCCCAGCACCTGCTTCATCTAGTGCTTCGATAATTAACCCCTTGTTGAATGCTTCAGAAGTACAGATTCTGGTGGTTATTGCCAGAATACTGTCTCTGGTCCATGATTTAATCTCAATTAATGATCTTCCCAAGTATTTTGCAGTAAACCTGATCATTATTTCCAACCTCTCCCTTTCCATCACACTATAACTGGCCATCTTTCTTGTATCTCTTCAATCTCCAGCTTTCTGATCTCAGTGTCTAATGTGGCTGTATCAAAGCCCTGTCTGAAGAGTTGATCTATTATCTGTCCATTGATCTGCTGTGAGCTTCATCAGCTTCTTTAATCAGATCTTCCAATGATTTCTCTTCATCAGGCTTTTGAGTTTCAGCACTTTTCTTTCTTTTGTATGTGATCAGCTGTTTTTCCTTTTCTTTCTCTTGTTTCTCATTTTCCACTCTCTTTCTTTTTCGTTCTTTCACTGCCTTAGACTCCCCCTTTTTGGGTGCATTGGGTTCAGGGGTTTGAATGGCAGAAAGCTTCCTTTGCACAGCATCATCAACAAGTGTTTGTAGATTTGAGGAAATCCTCTCATCAATGGCTTTATGCACAATCTCATTGATGATGGGAGTGATGAGAGATAAGGAATTTTGAAAGGTAGCAACCATCTGCTCAGAGGGGTTCTGTCCCTGAGAGGTGGTGCCAAAACAGTGGCTGGTGGCTCAGTTGAGTGTAGTGGCTGAGTGTTTGGTGAACCTTCAGATGAAGGTGCCATCTGTGGGTTTATTGGGGCAGATGGACTTTGATCCTGAGACATTTTGGCAAGCAGTTCTTTGAGTCTGCTCACCTCAGCCTCAAGGATTGTGTTATGGGCTAAACATCAAAGAAAAGCCCAGGTCATCATCAGTCTTTGCTGAATCATCTGACCTCCTGATTGAATCAGGATGTACATGCCCTGAGTGTAGATCAGTTGTAGCATGTGCCCCTTCTTGGTTCTGGGGACTTCCTGCCTCAGGACTGAGTCCTTCATCGGCAGTTGCCTCTGGTGAGGTCTTAGAGATGTTACCAACTTCATCCTGTTCATTTGCTGAATCAGTAGAAGTGGCAGCCTCACCAGATGTTCTAACCTCCTCCTCTACACGGGGAGATTGAACATTATAACCCCTGTGCTGTGGGTTATCAGCAGCATTTTGGTCCTCTTCCTCAGCTGTTGAGGTTCTCCCCATTGTAATTGGTGTCTGGGGAGGAGGAGAGGAATGCAGCTGACTCAACACTTGTGCAACAATAAATGTTGGGCTTTGAGGGGCGGTTGCATTTGGAGATAGGTTTGAAGCAGATTGCACCCGGGGTGACTGGTGCTCTTCAATGGTAACCTTCTCAATTGAGATAGGTTCCAGCATTGTGGTATCCCCAATTTGGTTGCATCAGGATCCTGTTGAGAGGATGCCTGAGCGGCTAGGGTTGGTGGAGTCTTGGACACTACTGGGGGGTTAGAACCAGTAAGTGTTTCCTGTATTGGTGTTACAGGGGCATCCTCAGGGGACTCATCTCCCTGAGTAGCCTTTTTGGGCTTTTTGGTTTTGGGTTTGGTGGGGACTTTGGATCTGGAAGTGGAGGCTGTGGGTTCCCGCTGCTTGGGTTTTAGCAGCCGGGCAGCCCCTTTCATTGTAGGGTCAGAGTTGTGCCTGGAGTATACTTCAGGCAATACAGCCGGAGCAGGGACTCCAAGGCCAACAAGGCCGTCTGATTTAGCTGTGTTAAAATTATGGCCATGAGAAACCTGGGATATAATATCCATCTGTTTGCCACAGGTTTCAAGGCCAGATCCTTTAGTTCCATAAACACTATCTCAGAAAAATTTAAAGTTTGTCGTTCAAAGATAGAGTATAATACCTGTTGCCATCGGGAAGACATTTGATCCCATGAGGAGGTTTTTGGTGCAAGGCAGACATTCACCATGTGGAATATAAGACGTTCAGCATCATGGAAGTGCTTCTTCAGAATGGTGGTAGCACTTAAGTCTCCTTCATACCCGTTTTTGATGAAAGACATATCGGTGTGCCTTTCGGGTATTCTGTGACACAGGTGGCATCATGTAGATCTAGGGTTTGTCGAATGATGTCCGGAGTGATGACCACCTGTTTCTGGTTGACCAACGACTGGAGAGTGATTTGGCTATCATTCTCACTAGTTTGCACAGAGACGTTGGTCCAGAACTGGCTTAGGGAATCGGGGTATATGGTAGGATTCAGAAGAAACGCGGTTCGGTACTGGGAATCTACCATAAGATCGATGGCGTTATCAAATTTGTTCCAGAAGGCCGATTTCGAGAGGTAGGCAACACAGTTGTGTCTGGGTTTGAGTTTCATGGTCGCCATTGTTGAGAGAGTGAAGGACGGAAAACGGCTAATGAAACGTCTGAAAGTAGGTTTAGGTATTTATAGGGTAAGAAAAGCTGATATAAAACGACTGAAAGTGTTGGTGCTGTCATCAGTTGTTTGAAAACAACTGAAGACCTGGTTTTAACTTTCAGAAGTTGTAACAACTGAAGACTTGGTATTAGTCATCAGTAGTTGAAACTACTGAAGACATGGTTTGGCTTCAGGTGTTGTACAACTGAAGACTGGTGTTAGTCATCAGTAGTTGTGAAACTACTGAAGACATGGTTTTGGCTTCAGTTGTTTGAAGTGAAGCAGCAGTTGTAGAAACAACTGAAGAGAAAATTTCTCATCAGCTGTTGTCGTCAATTCTTAGCTCATCAGCTGTTTCATTCTGACCTCAACACTTCATCAGACTTTGTCTGAGTTTCAGATGTTTCATAGGTCATCAGTACTTATCTGTTATCTGACATCAGCAGTTGTAACTACAGCAGTAGTTGTAACCACATCAGTTCTTTTCAACAGATGAGTACTTCAGTACTTTTAAGTAATTTAGTCTTCAGTAGTTATGAAAACTACTGAGGATAAAAGAACTTCAGTACTTATTTGTGACAGTAGTATACGAATGCTCATCAGTACTTGTGACTGAGATCATCAGTAGTTGTCACTTATTCTAGCTGCAGCATACCAAGCCTTAACACTAGGTTTTGGAAAGTTGAACTGTCCAAAGGCTTAGTAAATATGTCTGCAAGCTCATCAGCACTAGGAACAAACTTTGGATCAATCAGACCTTTTTCAAAACAATCCCTAATAAAATGGTGTCTGATCTCAATATGTTTGGTCCTAGAGTGCTGGACTGGATTCTTGACAATACAAAGAGCTGAAGCACTATCCATTAGTAATGGAGTCTTAGTCTCTGTAATGCCATAATCCAGTAATTGATTCTGAAGCCAGAGTACCTGAGATGTACAACTTGCAGCAGCAATGTACTCGGCTTCAGCAGTGGATGTAGCAACAGATGTTTGTTTCTTACTCTGCCAAGAAACCAAACAGTTGCCTAGGAATTGACATCCACCAGAAGTTGATTTTCTAGTTAATTTACACCCTGCATAGTCACTATCAGAAAAAGCAACTAATTTGCAAGAGTGCCCAGTGGAATACCAAAGACCTAGAGATTGAGTACCTTGCAGATATCTAAAGATCCTCTTGACTGCAATCAAATGAGACTCTTTAGGAGCAGCCTGAAATCTAGCACAAACACAAGTTGCAAACATAATATCTGGTCTAGAAGCTGTTAAGTACATCAAGGACCCAATCATACATCTGTAAAGTGTTTCATCAACAGCTTTACCTTTTGATCTGCATCCAGTTGTGTGGTGCTGCACATGGGAGTAGAACAGGGCTTACAGTGTTGTAAATCAAACTTTGCCAAAAGACTTTTTGTGTATTTTGACTGATGAATGAAAGTTCCATCAGCCTTTTGTTTGATTTGCAAACCTAGAAAGAACTGTAATTCTCCCATGGCACTCATTTCGAATTTTTGTTGCATCAACTTTGTAAATGCATCACACAACTGTGGATCAGAGGAAGCAAAAATAATATCATCAACATAAATTTGAACAAGGAGCTTATGCTGACCCACTTTCTTAATGAACAAAGTTTTATCTATGGAGCCTCTAGTGAAATTATTCTGAAGAAGAAATTTGACAGTGTTTCATACCAGGCTCTAGGAGCTTGTTTCAACCCATAAAGAGCCTTATCAAGTTTATACACCCAATCAGGATGTTTATTATCCTCAAAACCTGGTGGTTGACACACATAAACCTCTTCTTTTATTTTACCATATAAAAATGCACTTTTGACATCCATTTGAAAAACTTTAAGATTGTGGAATGCAGCATAGGCTAAGAACAATCTAATTGCCTCCAGTCTGGCTACAGGGGCAAAGGTTTCATCATAATCAATACCTTCTTCTTGTGAAACCCCTGGACAACCAGTCTGGCCTTGTTCTTGACAATTTGCCCATTTTCATCTGTTTTATTCCTAAACACCCATTTAGTGCCTATTGCACACTTACCTGGGGGTAGAGGAACCAGTTCCCACACTTGCTGCTTTTTGAACTGAAGAAGCTCAAGCTGCATGGCATCAACCCATCCATTGTCTCTTAATGCAATATGATAGTTCTTTGGCTCTTGCTGACTGATGAAAAGAGCATAGAAGCAGAAGTTGGACAATTGACTTCTAGTTGAGACACCAGCATTGATATCACCAATGATTTGAGACGTTGGGTGATTCTTCAGCTCTTGATACACTATGAGATCTGTGCAAGTGTTTGTAGCACGCTCAGCAGCAACAGATGTTGATCCAGATTCTTGAAACCAAGTGTTAGATGGCAGGTCAAATGAAGTAGAGGATTCAGAAATCTCATCAGCATTTGTTGTGGATGGTGCTACTGAAGCTACAGGAACATCAAGTTGAGTAGACTCAGGCAGTTGATCACTAAACTTGAATAGGTGAGTACTGGGATCATCATGAACATCAGTACCACCAGATGGATGACTAGCTGCAGAAGGTGATGAATTCACATGATCTGCAACAGCTGGAGGCTGATAAGGAACATATTGCAGTATGTCCAGATCAAACAACTCCACAGGGTTTTGTGGGATTTTGTCCTTAGGAGATTCATTGAACTTCACATGCAAGGTTTCTTCAACCATCTTTGTTCTACAGTTGAACACTCTGTAAGCCTTGCAAGTGGATGAGTACCCAACAAAATACCCTGCATCCACCTTAGAATCAAACTTTTGGAGTTGATCCTTTGTGTTGAGAATGTAACAAGGACACCCAAATGCTCTGAAGAATGAAATTAGAGGAGCCAAATGATGTAGAACTTCATAAGGAGTCTTCATCACCCTGATTCACTAAAGCTCTATTTTGCACATAGCATGCTGTGTTGACAGCTTCAGCCCAAAAGGTCAGTGGCAAACCAGAGTCAGCCAACATGGACCTTGCAGCTTCAATTAGGGTCCTGTTCTTTCTCCACTACTCCATTTTGTTCTGGAGTCCTTGGGATGCTATACTGCCTCTTGATTCCTTTTGAAAGGTAGAAATCATCAAGTGTATGGTTTCTAAATTCAGTTCCATTATCACTTCTTATACACTTGACTGATAGGGAATACTGCTTCTCAACATACAACACAAAGTTAATAATTGTCTGAGCAGCCTCATCCTTTGAATGCAAGAAGAAGGTCCATACAAATCTGGAGTAATCATCCACAATTACCAGACAGTATTTCTTCTTTGCCATGCTCATTACTCTCACAGGACCAAAGAGATCCATGTGCAGTAATTGCAAGCAGGCAGTGGACTTTGGTTCTTCTATAGGAGGGAATGAGACTTTGTGTTGTTTTCCTTTTAAACAAGCAGTGCAGGTTTCATCACAGAGGAACTCCTTTATTGGTAGACCTCTTACTAAACTATTGTGGATCAGCTGATTCATGTTTTTGAGATTAACATGACCCAGCCTTCTATGCCACAGTTTAGATTCCTGAGGAGAGGCCTTGGAGAACAGGCAAGGATGACCTTTTAACGCAATCTTCTTTGACAAATCCAAGGCATATACTCTTCCTATCCTGTTGGCCTTCAGGAGAGTATGTTCATCCAATACCTTGTCAATCAGCCTCAGAACTTTGGAAGACAGAATCCGGCAGTTCTGGCTTGTGAAAAGTGCAACATGCCCTTTATCACACATCTGACTGACACTCAGTAGATTATACTTGAGATTCTCCACATGGTTAACATCATCAAATCTGATTTTCTCCATTTGACACAAATCCTTTCCCGATGATGTAACCCTTAGCATCATTTCCAAATGAGACAAATCCCTTCTTTCTTGAGAGTAGTCATTAAGAGAGAACTGCTCCCAGTCATATGCATAGATCCTCCACTGTCTACATACCAGATGCTTCTTTGGCATGCTGAAGAACCCTGCATTTATCATAAGAAACTAGTTAGCTTTAGAGACCCAAACCTTTTTGGTTTTGGGTCTGTTTTCATCAACAGATTTAACCATAACTTGTTTCTCATGATTAACAGCTGATGAAGGTGGAGATGGTGCTGAAATGGAATTCTTAGATTTGGGCTTGGATTTCCTTTTCAGTGGTTTGATCACAGGTGCATCTAGTTGGTTAACTCTCCCCAACAAATGCTGAACCATCATAACAAGTTGTGTCTGATTTGTTGCTAAAGCCTTCAGCTCATTTGACACATCAGTACTTGTTTTTGATGAGTTCCTGTGACCCACCATTTCCTCCTTCTTGAAATTCACAGACTTCGTCTGATGTTTATCATGAGGAACACTATCAGCTGTTTTCTGATAAACCCCATCCTTCTTTTTGGATTTTGGTGAGGCCTTGGGTTTATCAGTTTGAGATGACTGTGGTACAAACTTGGTTTCAAACTCATTTTTCATTTTATTTATCTCTTCTTTAATGAGCTTATCTCTGTTGAGTTTGGAACCCTTTTTGTACCAGCATTCATCAGATAGATGATTGAATTTACCACATATTTCACATGGCTTATTCTTCATCTTGGATTGATCAACTGCTGAAGTGGAAACTACTGAAGGTGTGATCTTCAGTACTTCCTCCTTTCAGTACTTGTGTTAAGTACTGAAGGATCGGTAACAACTGAAGACTTGTTCTTCAGCTGTTCTCTATCCGTCCTGAAAGACGTATGATAGATTCCTCAGCAGTTGTTAATCCTTTTATTTCATCAGATTTGAAATGCTTTTCAGATGTTGTGACTTGCCCTTCAGTACTTGGAGTACTTTGAGGGACAACATCTGAATTTCTCAGCTTCATGTGTTTATCAGCATTTAAACCATCAGGCAATTGATTTGCTGAGATCTTAACACTGACTTCATCCTCTAATTTTGTATATCATTTGAGGATGAATCACATGATGATGTGGTTTGGAAATTACTTTCACCTTCAGATTTTACTATTATTTTGAAGTAAAATCAGTAGGTGGTGCAGTATGATTGTAACCTATTCCAAACTTCACATTTGAAGCTGTTTGCTTGCTGAGAAGCATTTCAAATCCCTTGCAGGATGTTACCCAGCGGTCACACTCAACTTGGGTAGCTGCAAGTGTCTCTTTGAGACTTCTGTGGTTCTCGAGTATGACCTCTACCTTAGCCTTTTCATCATTAAGTTGGCATTTAAGCTTGTAAATCTCATCATCTTTGTCATTAAGTGCAGACCACACTCATCTTTTCTTTGGAAATAGTTTTCTCAAGCTCAAGATTTTGATTGATTAAAGCTACATTTGCCTCTCTAATAGAGACAAAGGCAGCTATGCATGATTCAGAACATAACTTGGCTTTAGCCTCAGAAGATACTGGGTTACCTGTGAAGATGAAGCATCGGAGCAGGAACCCTCAGTAGACTCCAGGGCCATGAGAGCAAGATTCCCAAAAGGATGTTCACCACCATGTTGACCAGCACCAGCAGATAATTGCTCATTGAAACCAGAAAGATCATCTGGTAAGCTGCTCCAGTCAACAACTCCTGGTGTGAAGAAGCTGTGATGAGGTTGAGATTGTGATGGAGATGGTTGAGGCTCAGGTAGGGCTTGAGGTTGTTGTGCTATAGGGACATGAACTGGATTTGGCTGTGGCATGTAATAGCAGGGATAAGGATATGGCATTGGACCCTGAGGGACAAAGTATGCAGGAGATTGAGGTTGTGAGTGATGACCAGAACTAGCAGGATGTTGCCCTTTGTTTTGTGAACTATTGCTTGGAAAGGTCACAAAGGGTGCAGAGGAGTTAGATCCAGTTGATCTACACTCTCTTGCAAAGTGCCCAAGCCTGTGGCATTTGTGACACCTCAACTTACTCTTGTCAAAACCAACTTTGGTTTTGCCAGAGAGTCCTGGAAATTTCCTACCAGTTCTCTTGTAGAACTTTTGAGATCTGATATTGATCAGGGCCATTTGGCTCAAAATATCCATCTCTTCTAAATCATCATCAGCAATACCCTGCAAATCATCCATGATAAAGCATAAATTCACTATTACACCCAGAATGACTGTCAACACCACAAATGCATGATCAGAACTGTTTGAAGAGAAATCTATATGCTCATCATAATGACTTTCTGATCCAGCATATTCTGACTCATGACCGACCAAGGCAGTGTTACCTGGTACAAAGTCATCAGAGAGCTTTCCTGATGATGCCAGTTTCCTTTTCTGCTCTATCTCTCTTTCAAATGTAAGCAGTTTCCCATGGAGTTGGGTGAGAGATAGGCTATCCAGATTTGCACTGGAGCGTAGGACAATGGTGTATGTGTCCCATCTCTCAGGCAGTGATCTGAGGAATCTGTGTTCATCTGGCTGTTAGTATACTCATGCTTGACCATTTTCCTCAGAGATCAAGCAGGAGAAACGCTCAAACTGTTGAGTCAGTGTCTCACCCTTCCTATGAGAGAATGTCTCATATTGTTGGGCGAGGATTTCTCTGTTGTTTGCTAAGACCTCATCAGTTCCTCCGAATTGTTCCTTCAAAGCATTCCAGAGGTCATGAGCAGTTTCATGATGCATAAGCCCAGAATAGATTTCATTCGGCAGTGCCATGGCCAGAATTCCATGGGCTTTCATCAATCTCAAACAGTTTACGATCTTCATCTGAGTATTGCTCCTTCTTCTTCGGAACCATTTGATTGGTCTCCGGATTGTTCACCATAGGCTTGTGTGGACCGTGAACCACAGATGTCCAACAACCTGAACTGTTAACAGACAGGTGATGGAGCATTCTTCGTTGCCATATGTTATACTCACTCCTAACCAGCATCGGAGGCTTGGTTGAGGAGCCAGTATTGTGAGGATCATTAGATGGAGTAGTCATTCTCAGATTCAAACCAATCAATCAAGTTTCAAAAGATTTAGCACAAAAACACAACAAACTCAATAAGAACCAAGAAGAAACTCAATTTAAATAACCAGAAGCAGCAGAAAATCAATCTTTATAACCATTCTTGCACATATGCTAATTCGATCAAACTATAGATATCAAAATAGCAGTTTCAATGATCAATGTTAAACCGATCAATGATTAACCTGCTCTGATACCATTTGTTAGGATCAGTGATCTAAGTTTGATCAATTAGAGTTGAATCACAGCGGAATTAGAGCAAGAATTAAGCAAATATAGCAAGAACACAATAAATATTCAATGGAACAGTACACGGTTATTAGAAATAGGGTTTTCTGCAAAGGGATAATAACATTCATGCACACATGCTTCGGTATGGCGGCTGCTAGTTTTTCCTAAGCTGCACCGATTACAATTAGGTCAGCATTCCTTATATAAAGGAATGTGACGTCTGCTGATGTCACTTGATAGTGACATCTAACAGAATTATTACAAACTACTGAAAGTAAGCAAACTACTGAGAATGTTCACAACTGAGAACATCTAGAGTATTCTAAGTACACGAAGAAACAAATAAAACTACTGAAACTACAAGTACAGAAAAGAAAATACAACTACTGAAAGGAAACCATCACAACTACTGAAGAGGTCTTCTTCAGCTGTTGTGACAATCATCTGAAACTTGGTCTCTCGTCTTCAGTCTTTGTCTTCAGCTCTTTTCACTTCAGACTTTGTCTTCAGCTCTTTCACTTCAGACTTTGTCTTCAGCTCTTTCTTCAGACTTTGTCTTCAGCTCTTTCACTTCAGACTTTGTCTTCAGCTCTTTCACTTCAGACTTTGTCTTCAGACCTGTTATCAGCTGATGTCTTCAGCTGTTGCAGACTACTTCAGTTGTTGTAATGTCCGTGGGACTTAAAGGTTTTTCTGATCAGGCTCATTGGTTCTTTTGGTCCAACACATTTTGAAAATGGTTTTTAATGGGTTGCTTGGGACAAGCAACGTTTAAGTGTG